>MKYO02006676.1:313749-397627 GCA_002013955.2 Citrus medica | reverse complement strand
CCCCCCCCCTCTTTTCTAGCTAGTTACATATTAAAATTGTTTTCCTGGATATACATTTTATCTCAACTTTAATAATAAATAATCAACATGAAATAACTCAAATGTACAGTAGTGATTTATCAGAAGTGTATAATAGTGTGCTGATGCTGCAATATTGAAATTTGATTGCCAAAATAATGAATTAGCGTCTCATAAAAGCTTTTGAATTCTTCTCCTAGGATTATTAAGAAGTGTAGATCTCATTAACTGGACCTCACATGATCAAGCCATCTATCTATCACTGCCTTTTGATATCAATGCGTGCTAGTCTGGTTCTGCCACAATCCTGTCCGGAGGCAAACCAGCCATCTAATATACTGGAGTGGACCTAGAACACAGACAAGTGCAGAACTTGGCTGTGCCCAAAAATTTATCTGACCTTTAGCTTAGAGAATGGGTTAAGTCACCAAAAGAATCCATTAATCTTGCGCACTGAACGAAATGGACCAAGCTTATTCAGAGATCCAACCACTGCATGGCTAGGTCCCGATAAGATAGAGAATGATCATAGGGAGCCAAATTATGGACCAAGGGTTGGCAGTTCTGTATAGAAGCAAAGATTTTGTACATTGGGTTAAAGTTGAAAATCCACTCTAAGGAACCTCTGGCTTGATAAATCTGGGAGCCAACTGATGCAATGGCCTATTTCTGAAATCGAAAAGCTTCGTGGTAACCAAATTGAATGGCCGGCCAAATTGCTGGAGAGAGGATCAGTGGTTGGAATAACTGGTATCACAGCTGCACAGGTTAGTTCTTGCTTCAATTAAAGTATTAGGCAATTGCCAAATTAAGGGCATAAGGGGTTTTTAAATCTTTACTATCCATTTGTTTTACAGGCAGATGTTGAGATCTCATTTCTGACAACTGCTTTTGAGAAAGCGGAAGTGCTGGACTCAATTTGGACCAACCCGCAATTTCTCTGTAGCCAAAAGGGTGCATCAGTTAAAGGTGCTCTAGGTCCATTTGGGCTGCTAGTTTTGGCTTCAAATGGCTTACAAGAGTATACAGCAGTATTCTTCAGAATATTCAAAGGGCAGGACAGACATATAGTGCTCATGTGCAGTGATCAAAGCAGGTATTAATGACCGTTTTTTCTCTCTCTCACTCAAGCTCTAATAAATTCCTTGCCGCAAGTCATATCTTTTACCCATCTCTCTTCTCTTATTTTTGGTTTAATAGGTCTTCCATAAATGACGATAATGATAAGACCAGCTATGGAGCATTTCTGGATCTGGATCCAGTTCATGAGAAGTTATCGATAAGAAGTCTGGTGAGTTGATATTAATTAACATATGAGAATCTATTAGTCGGCCATGAACAATACAAGCAGTTTTGATGATTTGGTTGTTTATATATAGATTGATCGCTCTATAGTCGAAAGCTTTGGTGGAGGAGGCAAAGCTTGTATCACAGCTAGAGTTTATCCAACCTTGGCAATTCATGACAAGGCTCACTTGTATGCTTTCAACAATGGAACTGAGAAGGTAAACATTACGAGCCTGAGAGCCTGGAGCATGAAGAAAGCTCAAATAAATTGAGCAAGAGAAAGAGAACACCACGCGTTTGAAGACGACAGAAAGAAGAAATGACATGCGATTACATATATTCATACAATAAACAACTATTTAGAAATATACAACTGTTTTTTCTCTACTATTTTTCTTATCTAAATCATGTTGTTACTTGCTCTCTCGGTGGTGGTGAGTCCTCTTTAGTCTGATCAATGAAACAGCCAAACCATGTTATATATTTCCTTGGTGAACATAGTCTAATTACAGATATGAGACTCATGTTGCAAATCACCAAAATAAGGAAACATGAAAAAAAAAAAAAAAGAAGAAGACATAAAACTTTTATTTAATATGAAAATTGCAAAAGTAAAACCTGAACAATCATAAAAATACCCCATGCATTAACCTGGGGTTTCTAATTCTACCTCTCATCAGAAAACCTCTAATTTTCTCCTGCTCATCATCTTGGATGTATCTGAGAAAAGAGATTAACTGAATCTCTCTTCATTGCTAAATTTTTGAAAGATCATTAGACATTACTACTGCCAATACTTCAATGCAGAACACACACGGAAATATTTTTACCCAATTAAAACTTTGAAAATATGGAAACCTGTTAAAAACTGACAATTTTTCTATTAGATTATCTTGACGTCTTAGACTAAAGATAATTTTTTTTTTAATCAGATTTTTACAAGTAAATAACTAGAAAAGAACGGGGACCTGACAAAAGCCTGATTGAAATTGACACCATCCATACCATGAACATTTAAAAAAAAAAAATCTTTTTACCAAATTCATTGTGGTAATAATCTTCTTTAGGATGTAATCTCGGGCCACACGTTAACAAGATCCCATTTACGAAAAGGTGAAATTCTCACCGAATCTTTATAATATAAGCATTCTCATTCATTTTTCATCGATCTATGAACAAATATAAATAGCTTGTATATGTTTCTTCTTCTGAAAAAACCTATCCAGCAGCTACCACAAAATGGCCAGCTCTTGTCTTTTTCTACTCCTTTCCTTTTCTCCCTTGCTTGAACATGATGCAGTTGAGCTTGAACCTTCACACCAGGTTTACAAAAACCTTCAAAAATCAAAATCTACTGCTCTAAATCAGCCTTACAAATCTGGTTATCATTTCTAGCCTCCAAAGAATTGGATGATTGGTATTTCTCTCTCTGTCTGATGGATTCTTGTTAATCTTATTGTTCATTTTTATGTCTCTAAAATTATTTTTGGTACCCTGTTTCCGCCTTTTGGAAAAAAATGGCGCGTTTGGATATGCAGATCCCAATGGTTAATTCTTTCCTGCTCTTAATTTAGTTTTCTCGCCACTGTTGTTTTGGTTAAATATTTTAGCCATAGTTCTTGTTCTTGTTCAGTGTTCTGTTGTTAAGGTTAGGTTTCATTAACTAGAAGTCTTTCCTGTCAATTTCAGGACCTATGATTTGCGAGGGAATTTATCACTTTTTCTACCAACACAATCCAAAAGGTCCAATATGGAAGAAAATTCTTGTGTGGGGACACTCTACATCAATGGATCTGATTAACTGGATCTCACATGATCCAGCCATCATTCCATACAGCCATCAGATATCAAATGAGTCTTGGTCAGGCTCTGCCATAATCTGCCTGGAGGCAAACCAATCATCTTGTACCCTGGAATTGACAGAAATAACAGATAAGTGCAGAACTTGGCTGTGCCCAAAAATTTGTCTGATCCTTATCTCAGAGAATGGATTAACACATCAAAAAATCCACTAATTTCACCCACCGACAAAATTGATCCAAGTTTATTTAGAGATCCAAGCACTGCTTGGCTTGATCCTGGTGAGAAATGGAGAGTGATCATAGGAAGCGAAATTAAGGACACGTGAAAAAAAAAAGATGATAGAAACGGCAACACGTAACTTGACGGATGAATTGCATTAACTTGTGCACTTATCTTTTCTTATTAACATATTCTTGTCGTGACTCCGTAGGAATTTTACTGAACTCTCAAAATCATCAGATTGCAATGGATTTTTAAAGATCCCAAGAGCAAAGTATGGGCATATGAAATGTGAGATAAGAAAAATGGAAATACAGCTTCATGAAAGATGTGGACAGCTCTGAGGCCTTGCGAAGAAGCTCCATTTTAGTCAATATCCGTCTGCCCTTTAACTAATAGCATATTCAAATCAAAATTAATTTCGACAAGCGAGTTAAGAAGCCGATGGCAAGCATGAAATGATCGTGAATGGTTCAGTGTTACTATCATGAGCGTGCATGATCTATACAAGGGGTATATTTTATGTATGTCACTCTCGGTAAGATGTTGACTGATGAACGATAGAATCTATAATTAGTGTAGGCTGTTCTTTTGGTACAAGAATGTGAGTTTTTCATTTGAAGGAAATTTAACTCCGTTTCCACTCGAAACTAATGAGTAAGAGACGCTTCGCATGGTTCACTCGAATCATGGGAGAGAGAGGTAGATTGACTGGCCCCAAGATCAAAGGCGACTAATGTTCAACAACTGTGGCCTGCGCCCATATAACAATAATTGATTACCCACCAAAGATAAAACTAGCCCACCACAAGACTTAACGGCCCAAGTCCAGTTACTAGTTACTACTTTCATCGGATGATAATTTTGATTGAAACTCACTTAAACCTTCATGGTAAAAAGTTCGTAATGTAATATTCCTTGAACTTAGTCTGTGAGCTCCCTCTGCAACATTGCCCAAATGAAAGTCTCCCAAATCAGGTCGAACAGATAGTCTCATCTAGCAGTGAAGGGAGAGCGTACTTCAGAGGTATGACCGGATAATGACAAGCCAGTAGGTTCTCCTTAAAGAATGAAGATTTCTCCAAAAGTACACCAGGCGGACTAAGGTTGCAGAATTCACACCTTGGCATAAAATTTTAAATCCCAAATTAAAACTACAGATGGGGTTTTGGAAAGCAAAGAAATGGACCACTCTTTGTCATTTGATACCTAATATATATTACACAGCACAAGTTTGAAACCAAGCTTGCACACTTACTCCATATACGGAGGTGAGATTATCCCAAAGGACTAAAGGTAAGGACTGCATGTGGCAACTACATTTCCAATTCTCATCCCCACCACAAAAACCTTGGCAAAAACAAGCGGCAATAGGCCCCATTTGTAGATAATACGCCACCACATTCCTGTAAATGATGGGAAGAGGGGCTCAATGCTCGACTACAAGAGAAACAAAGATACACTTCAAAATAATAGTTGGTGCCGTGCAGGAAGAAGGCTTGTATCTCTGGCAAAGTACAAGTGCCATCTAGGATCTTTAGCTTCTAAGTAAAAACTTCTGGTTTCCTGGAAAGTTTGTGCAGCTACATTCCAAATTCCACATAATATGATTTATGAATATCAACTCGACCAATTTTTCCCCTCTTCCAAGAAATTATACGACGCAGTTGTTTTTTGTTAAGAAAAGATACGTGTCTTTAACTAGGAAATACTGGCCATTTCTACTAGATTATGTATCAGTTGAAGAGCGTAGTAGGACCACCTTAGAGACATTACTCTGGTCAGAATCAAATTAGAACTTTCCATGACTGTTACACAATTGGGAGATATGATATTAATGCGGATTAAGATATGATTACGGCAAATTTTATCCTTCGAAGACTTTCTATGATAATGCTAAGCACAGGAGGATTTGATGGGGATGAGTTAATGAATCATCGAGTAAGGATGATTATATCAAGAAAGGTTGATCAGGATTACAGGTAATTTTAAGTGAACAATTATTCAGTAAATACTTTGTTGCAGGATTACCTAGTGCTTGTTGAATCTTTATTATACAATATTGTCTTTAATGGGACAAGGCATGTTAAATACAAACCATCCAATTGATAAATTGGACTCATTTTGCAGGCAATTCCTCGAAATCTTTGGCTCGACAAATCTGGAAAACGGTTGATTCAGTGGCTATTGCAGAAATCAAGAGGTTGCGCGGAAACCAAGTAGAACTTCGAAGCAAATTGCTGCATGAGGTATCATTGCATAAAGTCACCGGCATCACAAATGCACAGGTAGGTTAAGTTTAGAGGTAGCGGTATTCTGGCTATGAATATGTTTCTGTTCTATTTTATGTTTTTTTTTCTTTTTGCAGGCAGATATTGAGATCTCATTTGAGACAACTGTGTTAGAGAAAGCAGAAGTTCTGGAACCAAGTAGGACCAACCCACAGTTGCTTTGCAGCCATAAAAGTGCATCAGTTAAAGGTTCTATAGGTCCATTTGGGCTGCTGATTTTGGCTTCAGAAGATTTGCGAGAGCGCACGGCTGTGTTTTTCAGACTATTCAAAGGCCAACACAAATATGCAGTGCTCATGTGTAGTGACAAAAGCAGGTTCTCGATGTCTCTCTTTCTCTCAAGTTATCAATTTCTTGCTTCAACTTTCAAAGCTAAAAACATCCCTCTCTCTCTCTCTCTCTTCTTCTTCTTCTTCTTCTTCTTCTTCTCCACTCACCCGTTGATTACGTGAATAGTGATGCCACCATTTCGATTCTATTCCTTGTTTTTGTTACTTTATTTCATTTTTGTGTTAAAAGTTGTGATTAGAAAACAGACTGTTAATAAATAATTTTCATTTTTCAAATGTCTCAAACAATCAAATAATAAAAGAATGCAAAAAGATTACATACTTTTGTTAAATTTAATGTTCTTTTCGTACTCGTTACAGAAATTAATTGCAACTTTTTTTTATTATAATGCTATGCATGTGATTAATAATTGACTGACGTATAAAAATAACAAGTTACACATTTATATTGATTAAAAAAAAACCTGAGAGCCTGGACCATCAAGAAGGCTAAAATTAATTGAAACAAGAGAAATTGATTGCATGTCTGCGCAGGCAACGACGTACAACATACCATAACCATATTTCTGACATGAATAAAATTATTTTAAATAAGGTGGACTCATTTTTTTTATTTTTAAGTATCTACTTATTAGGCTTATTCAAATGATTTCAGAGTTACGATACACTTTTTTTTTCACGTGGTTCACTTTAATCAGCTCTTTTTCATAACCACATATTACGTGTGAAAATGGGAAATAATCCTGTAAAAAAGATGTTGTTCTCTTCTTCACAATCATATGCCCGTCAGTCCTATCTGAACTTTAGTATTTGAAAAATAATCCTGTAAAAAAGATATATCTGCTTGGGAGGAAAACAAAATACAAATGGGAAAAAAAATTACACCACCTTCATCCATGTCAAAATAAAAACTGGAATTGATTTAAAAGAATAAAATATATTAATGTTATTTTTATAAAAGAGAAAGCAATGCATTTGTTTTTTTTTTTTTTTCATATGAGCAATAAAAATCAATTTTTTCTCAATTGGTTTTCCCTTCTTGGGTGTGCAAAGTTGGTGTTTCTGTCATATTAATTCATACACTTATTGCAAATTCATTAGCGTTGGTTAAGTGATCACATTTTTATTCATGAAATAGGTTGGATTGGTATTAGTTTGGATGCAGCAAGCATCTCTAGGGAAGAGTTAAGAAAAGATATTTAGGATCAATAAAGTAAAATTATCACAATAATTTGATAAAAATATCATGCAATGACTTTTTTTTAATACTGTTATACATGACTGTTACTGATATTATAATTAATATTTACAAATAGATTATACAACTAGAATTTTCGTCGTGGCATGTACTCCTCTAAAGCGCGGCCCAAATTCTTTAAACCATCTCTAAAAACAGTCTCTAACATTTAAGGGTGTCTACTTCACTCACATTTCATGAAGAATAAATTAGCTCCACTCAATTATTTAATAATCGAGGGAGAACTGAAACTAATCCCTATAATATCATGCAATAGCTTAAATAATTATCCATGAGAATATATATATTATTCAATCCGTTCCTTTTTAGTCGGAAGTTCAATGTAAAAGTATCAATGAATACTAGAGAGTAGTAATCCCATATGGTTTAATTCTAAAACCCATTTCCATGTTCTATCTAGCTATTTTAATAAACATTTATTAAAAAGTGAAGTTACTTGTAATTAATTTTAAACCTTTTGTAAATTGAATTTATCATTAATGACAAATCCTGATTTAGAGGGCTTTCGAAACTTAATTATAATTTTCATTTTCTCTTTGTGTGTGCTAAACGTTTCTCATTTGATTAATAAAATATTCCTGAATGTTAATGTAAAACTACACCTTCTGGCTTCTGCTACTCTTCCATTTTTCTTCCATCGCAAGAAACAGTTTTATTTGGCAAGATATGCAAGACAAATATGTGATTGCATTTCTCTGTAACGCTGTAACAAATCTCCAGCTTGCATGAACACAAAAACTATCCTTGAGTCCTATTATATCCACTTATCCAGCGGCAGGTGCACCATGACTACCACTGAATCTGTACCCAGCATCATAAGTTTCGAAAATGATTTTAGTCATCATTGACATCATCAAATTCTTCTTCCTCCTCCTCTTGATCCACATTGCTTTCTACTCCTAGTTCCTCATCCCCATCATCAACTAAAAAGCCTCCCAACGTGGGATCATCTTCGTCTTCGCTCTCTTCTGCCTTTGCAGGGATAGATTTCTTCTGCACCAAACTTCTGCCACCTTTCCTACCTATTTGTTGTTTGTCATGATCTTTTGACCTAGTATAATATGTTGGTTTCTGCATCTTTTTTACTTTAGCAATCACCTCTTTGTCCTCTTCACTTTCTCCTGTCCATTCATCTTCATCATCATCGTTCTTTGTAACTTTCCCTCTCCTTCTCCTCATACCGTTCTTCTTCCTTTTATCAGTAACCTCATCATCTTCATCACTATCTTTTCTGGGTTCCTCAAGAAACCAGTCCCAGTTTTTCATTTTGCGGATCTTTTCCTTAGGATACTGATCAAACTCGTGGCCAATCACAAGAAAACCAAATTCTGCATTTCACAAGATGTACAGGGTACTTATAAAATTCTGCATCATTTCCACATCATAAACATCTTTGCATACAAGATCATCAAACCAAAATGATCTTGTATATGCTCCATAAATAGAAAGGCTGAACAATGCCATTTTTTAACAAATCACTTACAAGAACCATTCCCCATTCCAAATTCTCTACAAAAGGAACACAGAATTTCTCATTAACTTTCATTTGAATAATCTACACAACCTATTCACATCATCCGAAATCTACAGCACAAAGCTTTTTTCTTTTATAAATAATCTATGCTTTTATTTAAGCGAAGCATTTACATAGTCCATTGCTGTTCGAAATTCTCTATTGAAGAGAAAGTTCACTTCAATATTTAATCTTTATTCCATTTCAAATAATCTCAGCAATTCATCATTCACAGAATTTCAGACACAGTATTAGCAAACCCGTTTCATAAATAATAACACAATCCAATAATGTTCTTTTAACAAAGCAAATTTCACAATCCATTCCAATTCCAAATTCTATAAATGAACATATAAATACACTATTAAAGACCATACCTTTAACGGGGTCAATACTTGATACATCAACACTCCCCAACTCACCACCAGAACTCCATTCACTTGATTCACCAGCCTCCATCATTTCCTTCTCCGCTTCTTGCTCATTTATTCTCTTTACAGCAAACCGAACGGGCTGCTGACTTTGACCACCGCCAATATAGAACCAATCACCAACCGTAACCTCACCCTTCTCATTTCTCCTAAAAGCTTTCAGCTTTCCGCTCTTTCCGCTCCGAACCCATATGGGATTTTTTCCAATCACGTCGAAACAAGCTCTGGGCTCTGTTTCGGTCCCGTTTGAGGAGTCTTTAAGCCAGAACAACACGTGGCGGCGGGATACGGTACGGTCGGTTGTGATGCACCCTGAGCCTCTGCCGAACACGGTGTTGGAAAAGGGTTTTATTTGGACTTTGGAACCGTCTTCGCCGGTGATTTCCATCGATGATGAAAGTGCTTTTGAGTTATTTGGAAGTGATTCCAGAGTTTAACAGAGCTCTCAGACTCTGGTAGCTTTTAAAAACAAACGGTTTTGTAATATAAAACGCGCCGTTTTTAGGCACTTATTCAACGTGAGGTAACATAGGTATTGCTTGGCTATTCCAAGTTTTATGCCTTGGTAAATTAACAGCTCAAGCACATAAATATCCCTGTTTGTTCTCAATTTAAATTTGTAGGATGAAAATTTTATTATATTTTTAATAATTTTATTAAAATTATTTTAAAAAATTTATATTTATTATATATGATTAATTTTTATTTTATAATTATAATTTTTTATATAATAACTGTAGTTTAAAAATTATAACAGATCAATTTCTAATAGGACCTAAATGATAAATCAAAATCTTTTGTTTTGTTGTTCTGAATTTAATGTGGCTAAATTGTTTTTCAATGACTAAAAAATTGAATATTTTTTTTTTAAATACAAGTTATAATAAAATTTGATCAGCTTGTAACTTATATTTTGTGCTTTGACACTTAAGTGTCACTTTCTTAAAACAAAGAACTGGATCCTTTTTTTTCAAAGCTTTCTTTAAAGCTTTATAATTAAGAAATTTTGTTACATTAAAAGAGGTTTGTTTTAACTTTAGAGAGAAATGATTAAAGTTGTGAGAATTTTTAACTTTAAGAAATCAAAATGTTTGTAAAAAGAAAAGTACTTCCGGTAAAATCACTTTTTGGACTCCAAACACGCACCCCCACCTCTTCTGCCAACTCACTTGCCAACTCTCTGTCGGTCTGTCCAATTTACTTCACAAATAATCAAATAGAGACAAAATCAGCAGCATAAGCAGAGGCGGGAAAGCTGAAAGCACAGGGAAAAAATTTAGAAAAGAAAAGGAAATAAGCAGAAGGGAAAAATGAAGGAGGGACGCAAAGGAATGGAAAGATCGGTTGATGATAGATACACACAATGGAAGTCCTTAGTTCCTGTGCTCTATGACTGGCTCGCCAATCACAACCTCGTTTGGCCCTCTCTCTCTTGCAGGTCCTCACACGCTCACAAACAAACACACTCTGCTCTATCTTCTATTCCTCTTTTGTGGGTTCTTCTTGTTTTTAAGTTTTGTGTCTTTGGTTGCTGATAAAGACGTAATGTGTGAGTTTAAACAGGTTTTTTTTTTTCGTGTTTTAGGGTTTGGACCAATTTTTCTTAAGCGGGTATCTTGAATTTGAAGTAAAAAGTGAGGGTTTATTTTGGTGCTTTCGATAATATTTGTTTTTGAGGATTTATGGGTGAAGAAAAGTAAATTTTCAACTGTTTTAGCCATTTTTACTCTGTTGGTGTCTAAGGTTTTGGACGGGAAAGTAAAGAACGTTTGTCGATGTTAGAATGCATCTAATCCTGTCAACGAATTTCTTGTTTTCTTTCTGTGCTTTTTAGGTTTCGAATGCTGTGTTATTTATTTGTAGTTCAATGTAAGGTGAGGTTAAATTGCCAGATTTACTTATTTCTGTTTGGTTGGTGGTAAAATGAGGGAAAGAAAAAATGATAATGTATTATTTTTGGGACAAAATTATTTTACATGTTTCATTTACTTCAATGTCACTTTCTTTTCTTGTTGAACCCTCTGGTTGCTTGAAGAGAAAAACTTGGGGGGAAATTTTCAAAATTGTATGTTTTTATGCATTTTAGTACTTAAAAAACGTAGGGATTTAGACACAATTACCTTAACTCTCATTTTAGGAATAGCTAAAATGTTCAAGTGAATGTCTAATCCTTCTGTTGTTCTGATAGATGGGGTCCACAACTTGAGCAAGCTACATACAAGAATCGCCAACGCCTTTACCTTTCTGAGCAGGCAAGTTTCAGTTTGTAAAACAATCAACTGTGTATTTCTTATTTTTTATAGTTGGTGAGCTCCTTTCAAGTTTCTTGGTGCAGAACATATTTCATATTCT
This sequence comes from Citrus medica, assembly GCA_002013955.2. Classification (NCBI taxonomy): domain Eukaryota; kingdom Viridiplantae; phylum Streptophyta; class Magnoliopsida; order Sapindales; family Rutaceae; genus Citrus; species Citrus medica. Next base: position 386,165 of record MKYO02006676.1, on the reverse strand, counting down.
GTTGCCATTCTTCTTATTCTTCTTATAATTTCCTGTACTCAGACTGATGGCAGTGTTCCAAATACTCTTGTAATAGCAAACTGTGAGGTTGTCAAGCCTCGAGTTGCAGCTGCAGAGCACATATCACAGGTGACATTATTGTGAATGGTTATTACCCCTTTTTCGGCCACTCGTCCTCATTTGATTTCTTCTATATCTGATTGAATTGGATTTGTCTCATTGCATAATTAAATTATTCTTTTCTTGCTTAATCTTACAGTTCAATGAAGAAGCACGCTCACCCTTTGTAAAGAAATTTAAAACAATCATACATCCTGGCGAGGTATGTCATCACTTTCCCTTTTCGCCTTCCTTGGGATTTGTGGATTTATGCCATCGCATTGGCAGTTTGTTGATTTGCACCTCTAAGGTTTTCATTTGTTATTATTCAAAATTGTAACCTATACCAGCCCGTGTGCACACTTTTCTCATGATTTGCATATTAGACTATTTTGTGCTGCTTGGTATTTTAGCTGTCCAGAGTGATTTAAGCAATCAATGAACATGATCTTGCAGGTGAACAGAATAAGAGAACTCCCACAGAACAGTAAAATAGTAGCCACACACACTGATAGTCCTGATGTAAGCAATTGTTTTCATCTTTGATCCTTTTAATAAAGAGAATCAAATGTTTGAATAACTTGAATTATGTTTATGTTTATACATCTCAACGTGATTAAGTTAAGCTCAAATGAACTATGTTCTTGTGATTTCCAAAATAGGTCCTCATTTGGGATGTTGAGGCACAACCTAATCGCCATGCTGTCTTAGGAGCTGCTGATTCTCGTCCAGATCTGGTGCGATTGTGCTAAGAAATAATTGTTATCATCACCATTGGTTGTGATAGCTAGTGTATTTGTTAGTGTTGGCCCTGTAGCATGCACGCACACACATTTAGAGAGAGTTCACTTATTACCATATCTTTGTTATTGGTTTTCTGAAATCAAAGTGAAGCTTTGCTAACATGCAGCATGCCATCTTGCAGATATTGACCGGCCATCAAGATAATGCTGAATTTGCCCTGGCCATGTGTCCAACTGAACCCTATGTGCTCTCTGGAGGTTGCGCCTTTTTATATCTTTCTTTTTTCCTTGGCTTGATAAGATTGTTGCATAGCATGTTCCTCCGAACATTATGAAAATACCAGTACTTTATTCTTTTGTTTTTCTTGGCCTATGAGTTGGGTTTCCTTATCAGATCTTTTCTTAATTGAGATGATTTCTTTTCATTCTTCTTGTCATGAGTTCAATCTTTTCTGAGCATACAATTTTGGTTGATGAGATTTTTTTGACAGGCAAGGATAAGTCAGTGGTTTTATGGAGCATCCAAGACCATGTCTCAGCTTTGGCAGCAGAACCAGGTTCTGCAAAATCTACAGCTTCTGGTGGTGCCAACTCTAAAAATGCTTCCAAGAGTGGTGGGAATGGTGATAAACCTCTAGAGAGCCCTTCTATTGGAGCACGAGGTAAATACCTAGGGCATGAAGACACTGTTGAAGACGTTCAGTTCTGTCCAACAAGGTATTTCGCATTATTTAGCCAGTGCATTGGGCATATGTAGCAAGGTAATTATGCATTCTTGATCCAATTGGATGGTAAAATTTACCATCTGCTAAGTAACACTGACTTTCTCATAAATTTAGATGTCATTTATTTTCTCTCCTCCCTCTTTTATTCCGTAATTTGGACTTTCTTATAAATTTAGATGTCATTTATTTTATCTCTTCCCTCTTTTATTCTGTAATTTGGTCTTGAATTGCTGAACTAAAAAGATAATATGGGAAGCAATAAACTATAAACATAATCTGCTCATCAATGCATGCTGATTCTTCTGCTTTACAGCAGAATGACCATTTCTGGATTTGTGATGGGCTCTATTGTTTTCTATTATTTATGTGTAGTGCACAGGAGTTCTGCAGTGTAGGTGATGATTCGTGCCTTATACTATGGGATGCCAGATCTGGCTCTACTCCAGCTGTCAAGGTCATTGTTCTTCACATCATATCTATCCATTTCTCCGTTTAGTTTTTTGCTTTTTTGTGATCTTCTCAATAGTTAGAGAACAGTTCTGAGTTTTGTTGTTGACTTGCTTTTGCAATTTCTTTTCTTCTGAGGCAGGTTGAGAAAGCTCATAATGCTGATATTCATTGTGTTGATTGGAATCCCCATGATGTGAATCTCATATTGACAGGGTATTTATATCTATGCATCTACTCTCTTATAGGACATTGACCAAATCATCATGTGATGAATTTTATGTCTTCCTTTCACATTCTACACTTGTGTATGCTTGTGAACAAATAATTTCATTTTCATGGATTGAGGTATACATCTTCCATTTGCTGGCCCTACTCTCCCCTGCTTTTTTTATAGGTCTGCTGATAACTCTATTCATATGTTTGACCGCCGAAAACTCACTTCTGATGGAGTTGGATCACCTATTCATAAATTTGAGGGTCATAGTGCTGCTGTCCTTTGTGTACAGGTAAGTATGTTGCCTGATTACATCTTTAGGACTGAGGTCTATTTTTTTATTTTTTATTTATTTTGGGTTATGTTTAACATCAGCAATTCATTTGTTTCCAGTGGTCTCCTGACAAGTCATCAGTCTTTGGAAGCTCTGCAGAGGATGGAATTTTAAACATCTGGGATCATGAGAAGGTGTGAAGCCCTGAAAATTTCTCCTGCCTGCCTTATTCCTTCTCTCTCTCTCTCATCTGGAATTCTTTGACGAGACATACTAGTGACAAAGTGTGAATTGGCTTTTATTGATGCTGCTTGCATTTGTAGTTGGAATCATTCACAAGTATATTGATTCTGTCCGTCTGTCTATCAGTCTGTATTTTGTGTTTTTACAGTCCTTTTGAGATATCTCCCTGTCTCCCCCACAATGTCCATCTCATCCAGCAAGAATTATAGTATATGATTCCTAGAGTTTGGGTGGTTCGTATTTTGTTTTCCATATAAGGCGTTGGCATAATTGATATGAGATTGACATTATTGATGACTGAATGTGTAACACAATCTATGGTGGCTGATCATGTTATATTTTTGTGTATAATAAAGTTCAGTTGTTTTTTAGATTGGTGAGAAGCAAGATTATGGTGAATTGAAAATACCCAATTATCCACCCGGCTTATTCTTCCGACATGCTGGACATAGGTAATGCAGCTATAGGAGATGATAATTTAAACTTTTGGTCATGCATTTAACCTTCTTTATTGCTGAATTTCATAAGATTGTCACTTACTATTTAGTATTTTTTTTTGCATATGATTCAGAGACAAAGTTGTTGACTTCCATTGGAATGCATCTGATCCATGGACGATTGTTAGTGTGTCTGACGATGGTGAAAGTACTGGAGGTGGTGGCACACTACAGGTATAGGAAAAATGACTTTAGTCTTACACATGCACAACATACAAATGGATCACCTCGTTACGAATTGAGGTTCCAATTTGGTCAACAGTAAAGATCAGAAAATAGGAAACTCCGGGGGTGATCTGTCCTAGAATCCTGTATTATTATGGTTCAATCCAGCTTTGTTTTTTCATGGTCTTATTATTGCATAAGTTCACATATTTGAGAATCAGCTATAAGCAGCATCCCAGCATTCTGTTGAACATTATAATTATGCCTTAATTGGTTGTTAGATTTTTGAATTACTGGGATTGATATCGTCACCCTTGCATGTGTTGCAGATATGGAGGATGATCGATTTGATTTACCGGCCTGAAGAAGAGGTTTTGGCTGAGCTTGACAAGTTCAAATCTCATATTTTTGGTTGTGATAAAAGTTGTTAGAATACCCAGCTAGTGTCAAGTTTCCAAACTCTTGTACAAATGTGTTTGTTGTGTACCTCTATCACAATTATCCATCGGATTTGTTTTCCTCCTTTTGATCTTATGAGGTGCAAAACTTTTAGGAAACTACAGTGTTCTAAAAGAAAATGGCACTCTTGAGGAATTTTGCCAAAGCAACGAATACTTTTATTTTGTTTTAGTTGAAAAAAAAAAAGGAAAATCATCTGTTTAAGACTATGTTTGGCAAACGTTATTTATTGGATAACATGTTTGTAACTCAATAAATATTATATTCGCATCATTTGTTGTATGTAAAATATATTTCTTCATTACAATTTTAACATTACATCGCAAATTTAATTAAAATGTTTTCAAGGTTGTTGTCGGGTTCGTTGGTAGTGTTAGCGTCATACGCCCAAAACATTATTACCCGGTGAGACTTTTAGCTTTGCGTGAAAAGACGGTTAAATCATATTCTAATATAATGTCTATATTCAAATTAAGGAATAATAATAATAATAATAATAACGAGGAGGAAGGAATTTGGAAATAGCAAAAATAGTAAGTCGTGGCAATAGCAAAATGAAAACCAATGACCAAAAAATGACCAATTTTTTATTTAACGCAAAATACAAAGTTACCCGAGATCTCTTAAATATTCATCTCGTCTCCATTTTCTCTGTGAAACAAACAAGAAAATGAACAAACCCAAGAAAACGAAAACCAATGACCATGAAATGACCAATTTTTTATTTAACGCAAAATACAAAGTTACCCGAGATCTCTTAAATATTCATCTTGTCTCCATTTTCTCTGTGAAACAAACAAGAAAATGAACAAACCCAAGAAACTCTGTACAACAACAATGAAAATACTTGTCTTCACTCTCCTTTTCATCTCCTCCGCCCACTCTTTCTACCTTCCCGGCGTTGCTCCTCGTGATTTTCAAAGAGTAAACACACACACACACACTCTCTCTCTATCCCTCTTTGATCCCCCAACACGCCACCTTTATTTTTTACTTTTACTTCTCGTATCTTTTTTGCTTTTCTTGTTTTTGCTGTTATTTTGTTTCTGGGTGTTTTTGTTTCGTGTCTTGCTGTTATGTTTGTTTGTGTTTTCTTTTGTTTTGTATTTGACTTCTCGTTGTTGAGTTGGATCTAGGGTTCTTGGTGTTTGATCTGATGTTTGTTTTTGTCTTTTGCTTTGGATCTGGATTTCTTTGATGGGTTTAATGTCAAATATTGAGCTTGACTTAGTCTACGGTGCAAGTTTTCTTTTTTATGTGTCATGGATGCTGTTACGTTAGCTGACCGATTAAAGAGATGAGATGGTGTAATCTGTGGACTTGTTTGGTGTAATATTTATTATGGGTTTTATTTTATTGAAGTTCAAAATAATACGACTAACATAAATATGTGAAAAGAAAATACTTGTCTTGTGCCAAAGTATTGTGTAGCTTATTTTCTATACATATATGTTAGGTCTTAGTGGTATTGCTTGATCTTCAATAATTTTGGAGTGATGATTTGTGTTATCTGTTAATAAGTGTTTTGTAGTAGAAGTGTAACATTAGGAAGTGACATTTTCCCTAGGATATGCTTATGGTGTTTTATTGTGTGCATTGAGTGGTTTCATTTGTGATTCACTCTTATTTTCCAAGTGAGAGTTCGATTGTGCTGTAACTGTTGTTGACTGTTTGAGTTTTTAATAATCGCTCACCATGGTAGAACTCCATTTTGTGACTATGCCAATCTTTTGAAATGAAAATGAAATAAGAAAACTATTTGTCTCCAACAGATGATTGATCCATTACGAGATCCAATATATCATGCAAGAGTTCCTAAATCTGTATATAGATGTAACATGCTGCTATATGGGCTTATCTGCTCAATTTGTCAGACTGTTTGATTATAAACACTTTTCATTTCCTTATCACAAACCTAATATTATCTGTTCTAGGAATATGTCAAGGTGTTCGTGCGTACTTATATGGTATGTTCTGGCTTTGATGATGAGCTACTTCTCTATTGTTTATCCCATGCTTTTCTGCTTTGAACAGCACGATCCACTAAATGTCAAAGTGAACAAACTATCATCTACAAAGACTCAACTGCCATATGACTACTACTTCTTGAAGTACTGTAAGCCTGCAAAGATTGTGAACAGTGCAGAAAATTTGGGGGAGGTTCTTCGTGGTGACAGAATTGAAAATTCTGTGTATGAAGTGAGCATCTGTACCTTTTCCCTATATTCTTTAGTTGTATCTTACATACAAGTGAATTGATAGAAACAGCTTTGCATATTTTTGCCTTTATTCTTTTTACTTTCTTTTCTGTGGTTCTAAGTTTATGATTTATATGCCAGTTCGAAATGAGGGAGGATCTGTCATGTAAAGTAGCCTGTCGAGTAAAAGTTGATGCTGAATCTGCAAAAAATTTTAAAGAAAAAATTGATGATGAATACCGAGTTAATTTGTAAGTGTTGGCCATCCTTTGTGTGGTGTATCCTTGTTATGTTTTTACTATTTTTCTCTTTAGGTGAAAGGTCATTTGTTACATAGATAAGTTGATCTGTTTTGTATTGACATTGAAAGCTCTATGATGGATTTGCAGGATTCTTGACAACCTTCCAGTTGCTGTTCTTAGACAAAGAAGAGATGGAAGTCAGTCTACGACATATGAACATGGTTTTCGTGTTGGATTCAAAGGAAATTATCAAGGGGTATGCCTCAATAATCAAATGCTATTGTGGAAGTGTTTGTATTTATAAGTAACCATTTACTTGATTTTGCAGAGCAAAGAAGAGAAATACTTTATCAATAACCACTTGAGCTTCAGAGTCATGTACCACAAGGATCGTGAGACTGATTCTGCACGAATTGTGGGGTTTGAGGTTACTCCAAACAGGTTTTTTACTGATTCTGAACATGTTTACATGTTATGCTATTTAGAAAACTAGGGTTACTTGGCATGAACTTGGATTCTGTGGCTGGTTATTCATCTCATTTGTTTTTTGATCAAAATCTTGTAAACAGTATTAATCATGAATACAAGGAGTGGGATGAAAAGAACCCTCAGGTGACTACATGCAACAAAGACACCAAAAATTTAGTTCAGGGTACTGCTATTCCACAAGAAGTTGACAAAGATAAGGAGATTGTGTTTACGTATGATGTTACCTTCAAGGTAGTCTTTTAGAACATTTTGTTTCAATCATTCCTTCTACCAATTGCAGAGTTAATTCTAACTTGCTCTGGCTTATTTTTTCAGGAAAGTGATATAAAATGGGCTTCTCGTTGGGATACATACCTACTCATGAATGATGATCAGATCCACTGGTTCTCCATCATAAACTCACTGATGATTGTCTTATTCCTTTCTGGCATGGTGGCCATGATCATGATGAGAACTCTATACAGAGATATTGCGAATTATAATCAGTTGGAAACCCAAGAAGAGGCTCAGGAAGAGACAGGATGGAAACTTGTTCATGGAGATGTCTTCAGGGCACCAACCAATGCTGGTTTGCTGTGTGTTTATGTTGGTACAGGGGTTCAGATTTTTGGGATGACACTGGTAACAATGATATTTGCTTTGCTGGGTTTCCTATCTCCATCCAACCGAGGGGGGCTTATGACTGCTATGGTTCTTCTGTGGGTTTTCATGGGCTTATTTGCTGGTTACTCCTCAGCTCGTTTGTATAAGATGTTCAAAGGCACAGAGTGGAAGAGAAATACCTTAAAAACTGCATTTATGTTTCCAGGAATACTTTTTGCAGTCTTCTTTGTGCTAAATGCCTTAATTTGGGGAGAACAATCGTCTGGGGCGGTACCGTTTGGGACAATGTTTGCTCTGGTTTTCCTATGGTTTGGCATTTCAGTGCCCTTGGTCTTTGTGGGTAGTTACTTGGGCTTCAAAAAGCCAGCCATTGAAGATCCCGTTAAGACAAACAAAATTCCTAGGCAGATACCAGAGCAGGCATGGTACATGACACCAGTATTCTCCATACTCATTGGAGGCATTCTTCCATTTGGGGCTGTCTTCATCGAGCTCTTCTTCATCTTGACATCTATATGGCTGAACCAGTTCTATTACATCTTTGGCTTCCTTTTTATCGTGTTTGTTATACTACTAATCACTTGCGCAGAGATAACAATAGTGCTCTGCTACTTTCAGTTGTGTAGTGAAGACTACCATTGGTGGTGGAGATCTTACCTGACTGCTGGCTCCTCTGCTCTGTACCTTTTTCTCTACTCAATTTTCTACTTCTTCACCAAGTTGGAAATTACAAAGCTGGTTTCGGGCATCCTTTACTTTGGGTACATGGTAATTGTTTCGTATGCTTTCTTTGTCTTGACGGGGACAATTGGATTTTACGCATGCTTCTGGTTTGTACGCAAGATCTATTCCTCCGTGAAAATTGACTAATCTGGATATTTTGAAGATCCTTGGACGAGTAGTAGATGAAGCAAAGAGTCTGAACCATTTTGACTGTATCTACAGATTTACACCATGGGAAGTTTATTTCCCATTTTCGTGAAAACCGTTTTTTATTTTGAAATAGAGTAGGGATGAGCAATGTGCATGTGTTCTTATGTTTACACTACAAAAATCAAACGTGTACTTCCATTAGTTTCTATGCAAGAAGTTTAGATTGTCTTCTGCTTATGCTTATCTGATTTTCACCATTAAAATCATGAATTCTGAAGTATTCTGTGTTATCGATTTTTTAATTAGTAGTCCCTTGAAACTTTAAAGATCTATCGTTCAAGTTTTCTACAGCTCCTCTTGAATTTGAGCACCGGTCCATGTGCTTCCACTGGAATCTGAACATCGTAGACATCAGCGAACACAGCTTGCATTGTAAAAATATGCTTCGGATTTTGAAGTCTCAGTTCCATTTCTTTCATGTCAAATTGGGTTCATTAGAATTGCTGTGATTTAATTTGAGATTCTCTCCTGATATATTAAAGATTTAACTATTGTTTAAAAAAACACTCTTTAGGTCCATGTGCTTCCACTGGAATCTGAAGATCGTAGACATCAGCGAACACAGCTTGCATTGTAAAAATATACTTCGGATTTTGAAGTCTCAGTTCCATTTCTTTCATGTCAAATTGGGTTCATTAGAATTGCTGTGATTTAATTTGAGCTCTCTCCTGATATATTAAAGATTTAACTATTGTTTAAAAAAACACTCTTTTGAATAACATACCGGTATATTGCTTGCTGTTAAAGCATTTGCTACAGTGGGGTTCATTTCTCCAAGTTGTCAAAACGCCTTAAAATAAGTAAATGCACTCTTGGAGAAAATTTTATGAATGGAACAATTATAATTATCAAATCAGTTAAAAACTGTAGGCAAGTGCTTGGGTTAGCTCTCACAAAAAACAATTTCCATCATTGCAGTCACTTTTTAGCTTTCAATGCTTCGATAACTGCAGAAAAATCCTCATCACTAAGGCCATGAGATTTTGCCACTTTATAAAGTTCATTTGCAGCTGCTGCAATTGGAGTAGACTGAGAAACAGATTCTGCTAATCCTAAAGCAAGCCTCAGGTCCTGCAACAGTCAAACATTGTGAGAGATATATATGATAGCATATGTCGGTGATGGTGAAGAAGTTGGCAGTGCAGGGAAAATTAAAAACCTTCTGCTGATGCTTCAAGGGAAATGCTGTAGGGTAAAGTGATTCAATCATTGATGGCCCTTTGAGTGAGTACATTGGGGCACTGATAGCACCTTGTGAGACCACCTGCAATATCAGCAACATATGCTTTTGTCAGATCTCCAAAATATGTTTTAAGATATGAATAAATATGCTTATTGAAGCAATTTTTCATTATGAGTGATCAATAGATTTCTTCTGGATAAAGCTGTTTCTCCAAATTTCAGTACAGCTCCCCAAAATTAAGATATTTTCGCCTTCTGAAAAATCTATTTCTACTAAACATCACAAAGCCATTTCAGTTCAGAAAATAGACAGCTAGCAATTATGTTCTGTTGAGTTAGTGGAAAGGCTACACTCTGCTTTCAGTCCACCAAAAAAAAAAAAAAAATCATGATTTGGGGAATAACCTCAACTAGCACATTTGGGTCAAGTCCTACTTTCTCGCTAAGAAGCAACCCTTCAGAAAAAGTTGCCATCATACTGCAAGTTGCCAAAAGAAAAAGATTGAAGAAACATTGTCACTGTATTGATCAGAAAATCCACAAATTCAAGCATTAAAAATGGGTAAGAAAATGTGCAGGACCTTCCCATGATCATGTTGACAACTAGTTTCATAGCAGCACCGTTTCCAACATCACCAAGGTAAAATCTTGACTGTATAAAGGATCAAGTAAGAAACACATACGTAACTTTATTTTTCAAGGAAAAAAATAAAATAAAAGAGAAAAATTTTGACAAGCAAAAACAAACTACCTTCCCCATGATGTCTAAGAGTGGAGCAACTGTATTGTAGAGAGACTTGTCACCTGAAAGATTAAAGCAAAAGACTCGATTTTCGTATTGGATTTCTTCACCAACAAAAGAACATAGTAAGTGATGACATTGAAAACTGGTTACCTGCAGCAAGAAATATTAATTGTCCATCTTCTGCCGGTTTTTTAGAACCAGAAACTGGAGCCTACATAACAAATGCTGAAGCTTAAAGAAAAGTCGTCTCATTTATCGTATCATTGAAGCATGCATAATAGACAGAATGTACTATCAGTGTGAGGTTAAGAAATTGAACATTAATCATCACTTTACCTCCAAAAATGATGCCCCAGTGGCTTTGATATGCCCATTAATCAATTTAGAAGTGTCCCCATCAACTGTTGAAACATCCACATACCTGTCAATGCTCATATATGGTCACATTGCTTCTTCAGATCAAACTTACCAATGCCAAGTTTAAAATTTTGGAAAATAAATGATTGACTTTTAGTTCATAGTAATCTAAAATATCAATATTGTTTTGAGAAGTATACTCATAAACATGAATTTGAACCACAACAAAAGAGTACCCAAAAAATAACAATAAGTGTTAATTCTATGCTGCAGTAAGATGGTAACCGTCAGTAAAGTATGTCAAGTAGCAGAAGCGGCTGATAGAGTTTCTTAATGGATTGGAGGATGTTCTGATTGACATGCTTTTGAAAAATGGTAGTCAGTTTTAGCTGAAAAGAGTGAAAAAAAAAAGAAAAGAAGAAGAAGCTAATTATATGTAATAAATAGATATGCAAAGTGAAAGCAATTTCTCCTAGAAAAGTTAGAAGCCTGCAGTATGGTCTTAAAGAGTACTAATAGCAAAAATTGTAAACATTATATTCATAAGAGAACAAAATAAGGAAGATGAACCCTTTTCCAGGACCCATTCCACTTGCAGCTCCATGCTTCCCACATGCAACATCCATCTGACATAAAGCAACAATAAGTTGCCATGCATATCTAACAGATTAGCAACCAAAAACATTAACTGGCAAAAAAAAAAAAAGGAAACAATTAAAAGAAACATACGCACTGCACTTTCAGGATCAGCAAGCATGGCAAATGTGACATCACAAGATGCAGCTACTTCATCCGGAGAGGGTTGATACCTGCATCGAGAATAATAGAATGCATTGTTTGGAGTTTTCATATTTGAATCTTCTACAAAGATGGTTTCTTCAAAGCTCTGAAGAATTTCTGCAGCTAATGGTCATTTGACAAAACACACCGATATATATACATGAACGATGAACATATATTACTACATATAGTTTAGCATGCTGTTAAAACCTTAATTTTAAGATGATCCCCACTCTGAAAACAAGCTGAATTCAGGCCATGATTTTGAAATACTTACTTTGCACCTAAGCTGATGAGAGGATCACATTTGCTTTTGGTCCGATTCCAAACTGTCACATCACATCTACACAACGGCAATCATTGGTTAAAGTTAGAAAGTATTCACATCCAAATGACTCAAAAATAATTTAGAAAAGTACCGTTTTCTCACTTGAGCACAACTAAATTACAAAATGCTGCTTAAAACAAATCTATAGTGCTTTATGATATGCTATAAGGTCTGCTGCAAATTCATATGCTATCAGCAAAAGTCATATGCTATCAACAGAAATGGAATCATACCCAGCTTTTAAGAGATTTTGTGCCATTGGAGTACCCATAATTCCCATACCTAGAAATCCAATCCGACCCGGCAACTCATCTGCTGCAAATTCAAATTGAGACTCAGCTTAGTGAGAATTATTACAGCCCACAAATTCATTTAAACAAAGTTCATGTTTTCATTCCTTGAGATTCTTGTTCCAACCTTAATACTCAATTCAAAATGGTATAAGGTGCATGACATGAAGAAATATAAAGATAAGAAAGAAAGAAACTAAAATTGCCCATCAGAGAATTAACAGTACAGATTACAAAAATAATTATCGTGAATTAAGAAATACATATATCATCATTGATATTGAAGATAACCTTTAGCAGAAACACCGGTTGCCTGAGAAGAGAAGACCTTAAACGACAGAGGAAACAAAGGTTTCGTGGGTAAAGAATTGATGGGTTTTTGTCTGAAATAGCTGGGAAGCTGAGGGCGGAAGCTCGAGCACACTGACATGGCAGGCGTTGATGATGATAAGAAACGGTGAGAGTAACTGCTCTTAACCAACAAAGTCATCACTGGAGAGGCCTTTTCAATTAACAGTAACAGCTCGCGTTTCCATGCAATTTGTTTTGTCTGCTTATATTTGGATAAAGAAACTTCTTCCATGTACAAATCGTTCACTAGTTAATCACATCAACGTCATGCCGTATTCTATTTAAATTTGGTATGCCATGTCGTTCAAAACTTCGTCACATAGATTCCAGTTGTAAAAGTTTTACTATGACATGACGTTTATTAATTTTGAAAATAGATGACATATCGTATTATATTTAGATTTAAATTACGCATGACATTTCCATTTATAATTTTGCCATTGTTTACATATCTACCTAAAGAAAAAGATGCAAGTCCCACACGCACTTCCCATTGACCATATTTGAGATTAATCATATTTAACTGCTGATTAGATTTTTTTTTTCTTTTTAAAGAATGATTACTGTTGATGCTCAAATTCGTTCACTTTCTGACTGACCAGATTCTTTCACCAACGTTTGTGTTATCAGTTATTGCTCGGATCACAAAGATGCAAGTCCCACACGCACTTCCCATTGACCATATTTGAGATTAATCATATTTAACTGCTGATTAGATTTTTTTTTTTTCTTTTTAAAGAATGATTACTGTTGATGCTCAAATTTGTTCGCTTTCTGACCGATCAGATTTTTTCACCAACGTTTGTGTTATCAATTATTGCTCGGATCACTGGGGTGAAATCACCTTCCTTTCCCTTGCTGGACGGGAAAACAATGTTGATGCGAGATTCTGGTTGTCCTCGTTCTACGACCAGGGTCTCTACTCGATCAACTTCACCACGACCAGGATCTCTCCTCGTAAAGCTTCTTCTCCAGAGGTTCCTGCACACACAGACAGGTCAGAGTACGCCGGTGGTTTTGCCGGCGTAAACCCTCCGATGCCTAAGTTAGCACAAAGTGTTTACGGGAAAACCATATAATTCATATTCAAGAAGGGTTTTTAACTAGTTTTGAAGTTCGTAAGAGAAAAAATTTGATTGCAATTTGGCAGCGTTTCCCCTCTTAATTTTTGTCTATCTCTTTCTTCATCGGTTTTTCCTCCTTTTATAGCCATTATTCCACGTTCCCCTTCAGTCCTCCTCCCTCCCTTTTCGGGTAGTGGTCATTGATGGAGCTTTAACTGCTACATCATGGGTAAACGTGGGGTATTAAATGTCTCGTAACGGTTCCGGGAAAAGCGCAAACGCCATGAGTCTGTGGGATCGTGTTCCGCTTTTTCAGGAGACGGGTATCGACTCGGCATATACCTCTGGTCGGGCATTCGTCTCTGGTCGGGCACTCGTCTCTGGTCGGGCACTCGTATCTGGTCGGGCCACACTCGTCTCCATGCTCTGCTTGCACCATTTGGTTGAGGTGAGCCATACCGGGGCGGAAATAGTAGCATGGCCGACGCTCTGCTTGCACCATTTGGTTGAAGTGAGCCATACCGGGGCGGAAATAATAACATGGCCGACCTGGTGCTTTTACGTACTCAACAATTACATCACTATGTCGCTTGTTGCAATGCTTCATCCTGACTCTTTGAGCTTAACAATTTGCGGTGAATGTGATCATTTATAGAAAAGCATTCAACAATACACGCAAAATGAGATTGCTCAGAATTTAGTTCTGCAGATGTTTAATTCAATAGATTGTTTGTTTTGGTCAAACATGGTTGGTCATTTATGACATGAGAGAAGAAAGCTAGGCTGCTTCAGTTGTAATGATGGCTTATAATGATACCTTAGGAATAAAGCTAGGCTTTAATTTAAGTTAGTTCAATGCATTTTCCATCTTTACCATAGCCAAAAATGAAAATGAAAATGAAAATAAAACGAATGTGAACCACAATTGATTATGTCACCAGGATTCCTTACCTTAAATCATTCACTCTTAACGAAAAGTCACTAACCTCGAAGAAAATGCCCATAAAATGAAAACCGCATGCATAAGCAAGAATAGAAACAAACATGAGGGCTGATGCTCCGACAAATTGTGCTTTCTGCAAGCTTCAAAAAATTAACTATGCCAAATTCCATTTTACATATTCTGTAATTCTAAATATACCACCAGAAAGGATAAGAACATAGCTTCAGCCGTTAACTCTTTCAAGCTACATTGCCATGGCAAATATTCTATATGATTCTGATACAAAAGCATGCATGCTGTATATCGGAAGCCATGTAAAAAGATGGAAGGGTAAAAAGATGGAAGGGTACTAAACCGACTTCTAGATGGTTAGTAACTATTAAAGCCAAAATTCAGCATAACATAATACGACATCAACATTCATCATGCGCCGGATTGACTAGTTTCCTCTGCAAAAACCTGGAAAAAAAAAACATTGAGAAGGAAATGGTATGGCCATAAGTTTCATCCACAAGCAACAAAAGGAAAAAGAGATGGTGACTAACTTTGGGTAATGGACATACATACTACAATAGGGACTCCAGTAGCACAGTTAGGTAAAAGTCATCATCTTGTGCACATTCTTGATTTCCAATTTTTCTGCCTGTATAGGAAAATGCAAAAGCAAGGTAGTTTGATGAGCAGTGGGGAAAAAAAAATGTATGAAGCTAGGCATTTGAGAGGGAAAACAAACCAAAATGAATCCTTCTTTTCCTGTGCTAATAGTTCTTCAAAGGATATGTCAGCAAATTCATCTGTTTCAGTGTTTTCCAGTGGCTTGCTAGACTTGGTCTTCAGCTCCATGTCAGCACAAACTTCGAACATCTTTAATGAGAGACAAAGGAAGTCAGAATCATAAGATTAAAATGAGAAAGTGAACCTTGACATAACAGGCAAAAGAAAACACATTCTTTCAGTCTTTTCTGCAGAGAATCTGAGTGCGAGAAAATGGAATTTTCTTTTTAATCAGTTGATGAGGGAAAAGCTGAGTTCTTGCCAAAATTCTCCAGTTTGACAAAAGAAGAAGGCAATTTAAAGAATAATGGAAGCCAATCAATTTTCAGTTTATCAACCTAAAGAAAGTGGAAAGAAATATGCAAATAATTGCCTAGTGTTTCCCAAACAAGTCTCTTCCCTTTTTCATCAAATGTTACTAAAAACTAACCAACGAAAAATCTATAAGTTGTCACATCTCTCTCAAGAAGTGTTGAAGGTGTAATGCAACTGAAGAGATTATTCATCTTCGGAGCTCATAAGTCTGGCAAGTAAAAAATACGGAAGCATTCTATATGTCAAGATTAAGAATAACCAATATTTATTGAGTTGCATAGCTCCTACAGGCAAGCATTCTGAAAGACTAAGAAGCGAATGCAAGTAGACAGAGTCTATATCCAATAATTCCAATTAAGTATGCTCTTTTTCTAAGAGTTTGAGTCGATACCTTCTTGCAAGCTGGTGAAAGCTGAAGCTGGTCTTGGAGCCAATTATAAACATATACATCCTCCTCTAATCTCCTCTGTTGCTTCTCTAGATTGTATATCTAAAGGGTTCATGCAGTAATCTCCTTTTAGAAGTGACCACAATTTATGACATAAGCTACTCCATTCCACAAGAATATAAAATAATTCCACAAATCACCTGTTGTCGAAGGCGGTCAATAGAAGATCTGTCAGCCTTGCTCAGCAACGCCTTTTTTATGCTAAACTTACGCTTGATGGTCTCAGACCTGTGATAAAATTGAAGACTAGCTAAGTTACAATCATCTCGATGAATTGAGGGAGTGAAACTAAGATGTGCTACAACTACTTAAGAGATCAGAAATTACTGAAGAACTACAACGTAAGACATGGGAATTAGTGGTTAAAACAAAGCAAATCAAGTTGTTTTGAGGGGTCAAGTAGGAAAGTGAAAAGCACATAAAGCATTGTCAGTCTGAAACTAATTGGAATGATTAGGTGCTACTCATAGTATCAAAAGCACTATGCATAAGTTACAGACTATGAAAATGCATAAAACAATAGCCATTCTATGAATATGAAGAAGTAGCAAATAATTAGAACTAGAAAAAGACATGCTGAATTATGTAAATGATAATGAGCATTCAAGTAAATACAAAATTGGCTTTTCAAAAAATCATGTGTAAAACTTACTTGTCCTCTAGCTCTTCTCTGGCCTGAGCCAAGCACTTGGTAAATTCTCCAACCTGAATCATGAGGCACATAAGGATTAATAATTTAAGTTCCGGCTGTATAGATTAGATATAAAAAGCCAAAGTTTAATTCTCCAAAAGACACACATCTTAAATATGCCAGCATTTTTATATTATATAATATCCAGTAAAAATTAATATTAGCTTTAACTCAACCCGACCAATTGCACTGGAAAATTCAGTCAAATTGCACACTGAGCAAGCTGGCACAAGCTAAGCTGCATGGTTTAGCCTAATGCTATTTCCTTTGCCAAGAATAAATAAACAATACAAAAAAGATGCGCATTACATCTTAATAACAAGTGACCACCCCTTTTCTAAACCTAGTAAAAACTTTTTGAGCTCATCCTTTGTTAACATGTATTCCTAGCTTTATATGAATAAATTTTAAGGCAACACAATGGTTATAAGGAAATTCATTTATAGTTTGTCATTCACTAGCCGAAGGTCCTATGATGTTAGCCGCAAGACGTTCCCACTTTTTTCAATGAGAAACGGCTTCTGGACTGAAAAGTCCACGTGAACTAACACGCACAAAATATAAAATAGAGGAGAAGACAAAACAACATAAAAAGGAGTGAAACAAGATACCAGAACAAGAAAACCAACAGAGCAAGTATCACCAACATGAAATGCCAACTTCAAAAAAGTTAAAACTCTCACAAACACCAACAAGATCAAGAAAATGCTATAATGTTTTCTAGCATACTAGGATTCTTGGATAACCGCACGCGTTACTTAGCCATTTAACTCATTCAGATCAAGACCTCAGTATCATTCACATAATCCTTTTTTGAAATGATAAATTTCACGCACACTTTTTTATTGCAGTAAGGTTTTCTCTTGGACTCCCCTAATTGCACTGCAGAAGGTAAAAAGTATAAATTCATATCATGTGCCATTGCAGAACAATGTGAGTTCGTAACCATCTCATCAAAAGACAAAAACCAAAATGATGTTCGATATGAACAAAGAATCATCGACATGCTCTCCAAATTGCATAAACAAGATTAAAGCTCTCCTCAATCAACAACCAAGTTAAGATTACTCCACAAACCAATGCAAGCAATGAAACAAAACCACATTTCTAAAACTACACCAAAGCCTCACTTGCCTAAACTAAAAAAACTACAAGGTTTTCATTAAAAAATACAAAACTTGTGTGTAAATTTACAAATAAATTTACGAAAAAGAAAAACCAACCTGGGCAAGTGTCAACTCATTGCTTTCACAGCTCTGCACAAGTTGATGATAGAGTTCCTTAATCTTCCTCTGTGTAGCGCTACCCATTGATGTAAGCGGGCACAAACAACCCAACTCCGGCATCCCCGAATTCTCTCTTCCGCCTCCATTTTCTTCTCCCACAACAACCTCCTCGCCTTTCAACTGCACCCTCTTCTTCTTCCCTTTCTTCTTCTTCTTCTTCACTCTCTCCTCCTCCTCCTCCTCCTCCAGCACCACCAGCACCCGACCCGTCGCACATCCGTCAACCGTCTCCTGACGCGACCCGACCTCGCCCGCCGGCACCGAACCGGATTCAGCCGCCCCCCTCTCTTGACCCGAACCGGTTTGCTCTTCCTCTGGTTTCATGGGAGGCTCATGACGACCCGACCCGTTTGAATTCGGATCCTGAGGGGCGTTCGCACTCAGCAAACGATCCCATTTGGCGGATTTAGAGGGCAGGATCTCGAGCAAAAGGGTTTGGGACAAATGGGTCGGGTCGGCATGAGCATTCTGATTTTGATGGAGAGTATTATCATTGTTGTTGTTGTTGTTGTTGTTGTTATCGTTATTGGTATTAGTATTAGTGTGAGTAGTGTTAGAATTAGCCGACAAAGAACCCTTCAACACGTTGGCATAATTCTCCAACTCCTGCAAACGCTTAATCTTCTTGTAGGTCAAAAACAGAGTGACAGTGAAGAAAATTGTCAAGAAGAAGAAGGATATAACCAACAGCATAAACAACATAAGATTGTTCTCGTCCATTTTTTTTTTTTCCTTTCTCTTTGGGCAAAAAAAAAACCACAAATTAATAATATAAGAGAAGACAGATAAGAAATATCTGTTTTTTTTTAAAAAAGAATAAATTATTATTATCACATGATATGATAAAAGAGAAGACGATGAACAGAGAGAAAATAGAGTTTTAGTGATGGGTTTCGTTTCCTCGTACTGGGCTGTGGGTTTTGCTTTATGAAGCTTCTGTGACAATTGTAAATATTTTTTTTGGTTTTTTTTCCTGTATTATTATTATTATTATTATTATTATTATTATTATTATGTTAATTTCTATGGAGTTTATTTAGCTTTGTGAGATTTTGTGCGCGAGGGGATTTTTGTAGCGAGGGGGTGGGGAGAGATCTGAATGAAAGATGTGGAGATTTCGTGTTCGCTTAGTTTTAGTCATTGGGGGGGTGGCCATGATTTTGGTTTTTAATTCTTCTTTTTTTTTAATTTCCTATATTATGTTTTTAATGCATAAGAATGTGACTTGTAGGATGACATGATGTGCACTCTTCAATTTGGACACTATCAAATAATAAGATCTTCATTTTATGATCGTCTAAAGGTGACTAAACTATAAGATGTGGTATATATAATCAAACTTAAAATAAATTATAATATTTTTTTTATTTACAACATCGTCCATGTGTCTATCTAGAAAAATTATTGTCATCATTGTAAAAAAATAAAAAATAAAAAAACGTACCTCTATGATTTTTTCTTATTTAAAAAAAAATAAAGGGTGGGTAAAGTCCAAATAATTTTTTTTTAATTTTTACTCTTTGTTACCCCCAAAACTCAAACCCGATCGTTAGGTGCTACAAATTTAATATTGTTACCAACTTGACTATGCTCCCGGGGGCATAGCTCTATAATTGTTTGAAAGAGAACATTAAATAAAATTACGTGACTTTTATAACGATCAATTTTGATCTATATTGTAAGCTTTTACAAAATCGACGAATAAATTATAAGATATATATATCTCTTATAATAATAATTATTATTATTATAAACGGATTATTAATTTTGTTTTTTAAAGATTTTTCATCAGATAAATTGTACAAAGAGTTTGTATATCTGCATACCTGAAACATATTTTCAAATTCAATTCCAAACTCTCTTTAAGGTGTTCTTGCAACAATATTAAGAACAAAAAAAAAGGTTTATTTTAGCAAAATTACTTATGAAACAAAATGAGTAAAGGAGTGAACGACAGTACAGTGGGTTTGATACATTGGATACATACATAATATGTATAACAACTATAGATAGATTAGTATTAAATAGTTAGGCTTAGTATGTTGGTTCAGATAAAATATAAAAACGATTCAATGTGCTCACTCGGAAAAGTTTGATTTTTAACACAATACGACAAGACGTAAGCGACTCGAAAAAGTTAGTGAGTCGCGTTCAATCAAAATGGTATTACCAGTAGATAACGTACACAAGTTGGTCATTTTACCTCCTTTAATAGAAAGATTACACATGTGATAAGTCGGCTTACGTCCCTTTTCAATTTATTTAATTACCATCAACACCATTAATTATTGTATATAAGATACATTTTTTTATATGAATAATAAATAAATTATATATATATATATATATTACTCATGTAAGAGAATATATTTTATATATATGTAAGATAAAAATTATCTAATTGTTAAGACTGAAATGTCAATAATAAAAAAAAGTCATTAAAATATAGGTAGAATTTATTCGGTTTTTGACCTTTTTGTAATTGAGTACGCTAAGCCGGCGTGTTATTAATGCTTTTATCATCTTTATTTTAGATTTTTAGTACAAAGTCAGAAGTTCCAGTCGGCCCACGAGGAGACACCACGGGCTAATGTGATGAATTCCGAAAAGTCATTAGTCTAAGCAGAAATAATAAAAGAAGTCTACCAAAATTATTATATCATATGCAGTGCAGTACAACAACGTCGTTAGGACCAAAAGAAGTTCCTAAAAATGGAGAAGGTTCTGGATGTTACGAGGAGTCTCCATCAATTAGTCAAAAAGTTCAAATTCTAATCCTCGAATCAGGTTTAGATTTCTGTTGCAAACTCATGGTCACACTGGTGCTCTCCCTCATTTAGTCAATCGTTTTTACAAGTCAGATTAAGAGTTAATTTGAGATTACGAAGATTGATAAAATAAGTTATTTGTATTGTATAAATGAAATAAATTATTGAATAAAAAAGTTGTTTGGTATTTAGTAAACTGTGTTATTGCGGTTGCCGTAAGTTTGAAAAGTTGAGTATATGTGTTTAGTAAATTTTATTACGAAAGTATTGTTTTACTATATAATGACAAAAATAAATATAAGTTTTAATTATTTTTTTTATTTTTCGAGTATGTTTAATAAATTGTTTAGACATATCTTATTTTCTTAAATATGCAATATAGATTAAACTTTAAAAGTCATAGTTATGAAATTAAAATATGAACTTACTCGATCAAAACTAGAGAGAACGTATGTGGTTATAACGGTAATATGATAATTGATGATTTTTATATAAGAGTTTATAGTTAAGTAAGATACAATTGTATTTTTATTGAAATATAGGGTTATAATAGAAATTTTTAAAAGTTGTGGTAACTTATTCAATAAGCTGCTTATAAAAAGTAATCCACCATCTGCTTTTAAAAGCAACTGACGAAATAGAAAAAATTATGAAATAAGCTACTTTTACAAAATTTACCAAATATTATTTTTAATCAAAAATTATAAAATAAACAATTTATTGCATTTCAACTGCATTCCCAAATTGACCATAAATATGCAGCATTATAGTTAATACATAAACAAAATAGATATTATCCAACTATGTTGATCTCATATTTTCAAGCGAATGGTGCTATGCATCTTAAATTTTTTGAATAGCCTCAAGGACAATTAAAGTGTGTGCAATTAATGTATTTTTTTTTAAACGGCTTCATAAGAATTTCGTCCTATTTAATATTTTCTTCTTCAAATGGAAGTTGATCTCATGCGCGCACACACACACACAAAATTTATGTATTCATGTATAATTTATACTTATTTTTAGTATAAATGCAAAACCCAAATCGAACTAGTCAATTAAATCAACATCGCCCCATTGTATCATAACTTGGGACGAGTTTAGTAATGCAATAACTTTTAAAATAATTTTTTTTGGTAGTAGAAATGATTAATTGTAAAGATAATCACTTAAATGTTTGGTGAATTATTTTTAAAGCATGTGAGTTTTAAAAGTAGTAGTATGTGTTTAGTAAATCTTAATGTTAAAATGCTGTAAAAATATAAATAACTAAAATGAACATAAAATTGAATTAAAAATTGTTTACACACGTATATAAACATGTATATTTAATACATTTTTTTATGTGTACATATAATAATAGATAGCTAAAATAAATTTTGAGTTTTTTATATTGTTATCTCAATATAATTAGTATTAGTAATAATATCTTTAAATTTAGTAATTTTGTTTATTCCTAATTGAATAAGGGTAATCTTAGATTTTTATAATATATGTGAGGATAAATATAGAATCAAATTAAGCATAAAACTGATTTTCAAAATCAGATTTTAGAAAGCTTTTCTTTTCCTTCTTTTCAAAATCTGCAATAAAATGACGTGATTTTATAAAAAAAATCATTTAAAAAATAATTTATCAAACAATGAAATTAATTTTTATACATCCAAAATCATTTTTAAGCCCCGTAGAAGTCATCCCAAGGAACCTTTAGTATGCCATCTATACATCATTAATTCAAAAAATTTTTAAACAAAAAAAAGTTACAGTCGTGCCTTTATACATCTTAACCAATAACTCTTGTTGGTACCAAGATAAGGTTGCGTTTTAGAAACCTCATTCATTTATTTCCATTTTCATTTTTTTTAACTAATTCATTTCCTAAAACATACATTAATTCATCTAAGAAATATTACCTGCAATATTTATACTGTCAGATGGATTTGAGAAATCAAGATTGATCCGCGCGACCACAGTACGTACATGGGCAAAATTGTTTTAGTCCAAGTCTGGGTTCATTTAAATTTTTTAAAAAAATGTTTTAGTCCTAATTGACATTATGATAGTCCCATTTAAACTAAAAAAAAAAAAAAATCTCCCGAAGAAGTAAATTTAGGTTCCCCAATTTCTTCTTAAACAAGCTCATGATGCTCTTTTTATCTGAAAATTAACTTGAATTTGGTTTGATCTTTGTTTTGAACGGCAGGTGATGAAAATCAGTTTTTTTTTAAAAATGTCGAATATAAGTCATCACTTATCAATGAGTCTATTATTCACAATTTCTGTTCTCTTATAAAGAAAATATACGGATAGGCTAGTACGAGTAAATGATCCGAATCCTTCAGGAAAAATTATTGTTATAAGGACAAATATTAGCTTCTAATTATAACTAAAAATAACTTTTCAATCACATGAGCACTTACCATAAAGAGTAAGCAAATTGTCACTTCATCCGCCAATTTCCATTTGTCGGCAGGCATTCCTCGCTTTTGCAATTTTAGGACAAAGCAAGGTTGCTGTACGAAAATATGCTGTCAGGCAAACATGTATTTGCTTTTTCTTTTTCCTTTTATTTTATAAGATTCCCACTGGTTCTTTCTGGATTTGTTTCTAATGACAACATTATCAGACCAATAAAGGTTAGTAAATTAAAAAAAAAAAAAATTCCAGAACAGTGCATGGGAAGACCTGGTAACACGAAGTCAAACTAACCATTCAAGTGTTTTGAAATAATTTGTTAGTGTTGCTGCGCTTGGTCACCCCTACAAGCACTTTCCAGCTAATCATATTTTAAGTGGCATTTTATTCCAAACTTATTTATTCTTATCCATGGTACATGCCATCAATCAATGCTGCCAATCTAAGTTATGGACTTATGGCACAAAGCTAGCAATGGAACACAGCTTGAGCTTGCTTGATATTATTGATTTCTCAAACTTTTCATACGGGTTACAGCACAGCAATGAAAAAGAATTGGTTCCAAGGAAATTACAAGAGTACAAAGAATACTAAAATTGTTGGAAACCAGAGGCTTTCCATCTTTCTAAAACTGAATCATCAGCACATGGACTGATCAGGTTGAATCATCTCGATGTGCTTCTTTGGATTTCCCTTCCATCTCTTCGCACATAGTCATATGATATGCAGTGAAACAAATAAACAAAGCTAGTGTATATACATGTAGCGCATCCTCAATCATTTTTCCAGAAGCTATAAGGGCTTTCAACCACGTGGTGTGTTGCATATCTGTACAACTTCATCTGGGAAGAAGCCGAATCAAATGGTTGGAGTGATCTAGAAGCCGAAAAATACTATACTGCAACAAAAAATCAGATGACAGGCATGAAGAAATGGAACCTCCTTTGTTCCATTTCTTTCACCCTGGACGTTGCAGGTCTATCAGCCGCAAATGGCCTCCACAGCAAGTTGCTTCATGACGCTGGGGCACGGATCTCCACCAAACATTTCAGGTGCTACAGTTACCGTGCACATGTTCTGCCCAACGCATAGCTGCAAGAATAAAGCCATACATTAATATTTAAGGTGGAAAGAAGCTGAGAAGACAAATAGATTATACACTAAAAATGCATACCCTTTGGAAAGCATCATAAGAGTGAAAAGCGTGACAGCTTCCCTGACGGTAGCTTCCACAAACACCTTCTGGTGTTCCAAAGCTAGCAAACTTAATTGATTTAATTTTCTGCCCAGGGCCACACATCAAATGAGCTTTGGGCCTCAAGGGTTTGTTGACTTTGCCAGAGGCATGCAGCTGCCAATTGATAAGGGTTGGCTGCCACTCATACATATAAGCACATACACTGTCTATTTCTCTTCTAACCAAAGAAATTCCATTAGGATTGCCACCCCATTCTTCAAATACAACCAACAAGTTTCCTGTTGGTTTTAGCCACAACCTAGGAACATGGTACCTGAAATTGTGGGCTAATTTGTCAGGAAATCCAGAACGATATGAAATAGGCTCTAAAACAAAGTGGTTTTGGCTTACCATCTTTGAGAGGCCTCTCCACAGTTGCTTAAGCATTTCTTCTCAGTATATGTTCCCGTATAACTACAATAACCGCAAGAACCAGATGCCTTGTAAGCAGGCCAGTGACGTCCGATACTCTGTCCATTTACCCATACTTGGCCTTTGCCCATACTGCCCATATCTAGAGCCAGTGGAGCATTTCCAGCTGGAGCACTGAAAGTAGTCTGAAAACAGACAATAAGGATGTCAATGAAAAACTTGACAGTCTTCACAAGTTACACTTGTTTTGAGGATAAGTAAATAGTTAGCCACCCATATCTTCAACATGATCAATTAAGGAAAATCAGAACATACTTTTAATGGAACAAAACATCTTGATATATGTTTAAAAAACAGAAGTCATAATAATCATACATGCCTCGAGGAAACCCCAGGTAATAAGTAAGGGAATTCATATTCAATGGCTTTGAATCTCGTAGAAATAAGAAAATTGGTTTGGCTGAGATTTTAAGCTACTCACTCTGTACCAAGTCAATGGCTGCCTCTGGGCCACTAAAGATCCTTCTGCCCACTCAACAGAGGAACCGCCACTGAGAGAATGAAGATTCAACTTTTCTC
Organism: Citrus medica; assembly: GCA_002013955.2. Classification (NCBI taxonomy): domain Eukaryota; kingdom Viridiplantae; phylum Streptophyta; class Magnoliopsida; order Sapindales; family Rutaceae; genus Citrus; species Citrus medica. Next base: position 360,906 of record MKYO02006676.1, on the reverse strand, counting down.
CTTCAAGCCCAATCTGATTTAGAAGAAAAACTTCTATCAATATCCAAAATGTCAGGGAAACAAGAAAACCATACTTTAATGACTGAAGACAGACCTTGTAAGTCCATTTCTGCCATGACAAGTCTCTCCTCCCTTCATTAAGACCATTCAGAGTAACTGGGCCGAGAACACCAGCGTTCCATGTCTCAAAATGGGGACCAACATTCTGAGCTCAAAAGCACAAGCAGCAGCAAGAATAGTTAAAATCAAAACTGTCATGGATGTTGTAGATAGAACATAAAAGATACAAAAGAGCGAGAGACAAAGAGAGATATACCGGTAGACCAACAGCGATGCTCAGAAGTGCAATTTTGTTAATTCCAGCTCTCATATTAACACCTTCAGTAAAGGTCAGTTTTGGGAATTCTAAACTCCCATAGGCAGTCCCTGCTCAAAAAAAGAACATTTAGGACACAGGAATGTGAAGCAATTGAGCTAGTAACAAGCACCACAAGAAATAGAATTAATCTACATGATGTTGTCTGGAATAGAGATCAAGGAAGAATCAGTTAGGACTTAAACTTCTATAGTGTCCTAAATTACTAGGTGCAGTAGAAATTTAATCATGTTCTGACCTGCTAGTTGACCGTTGACAAAAACATGCAAAGCATGGCCAGCTGACATGACAGTAAGGACTGGATAATTTCCACTCCTCAAAAATCCTTCACTTGGGTCAATCTTAACACTGATGGATGAGAAAGTGCATAACAATGAGAAAATTAATTATAAAATGAGAAGTTGTAAGCAAATTTGAGTTGTGAACGCACAAAAAAAAAAAAAAGAGAAAGGTACTCACTCTGTCATGTACCACAAATAATCAGTGGCATCTCTTGTTGTATTTATCTGCTCCAGCAACCCAGACATTGTGAATGAACTGTCACCGTATGCAGACGGCACTTCATTGAATGCTTGCCAAGAGAATCCTCCATGAATAGGAACAGGAGTCATCTTCATCTGTATGCTTTGGTGACCAACCTGTACAAACAATTGTTGTCAATGTCTACACCTAGTTCCCATGTTTCCCAGAGGAGAAAAATTCCAACACGTAAGCTTTGCTAAACAAAACACTGAAACTATTTTTTTTTTTTTTTGGTACAAACACTGAAACTATAAAATTAAGTCTTTTCTCACCCTTGCAGTGTTGTAGACAGTGTTCTTGCAGTCAGGCAGAATGCTGATAGACCATGGAGGCAAATTGTAATGCTGATTCCCAAATGCCACTTTTGCAAAGGTTCTTTGATTGTAGTTTGCAAGGAATGCAGCACAAGCAGACTTTGATTTGAATACATGAGCCTGTATTAAAATGAATATAGGAGAAATGTTAACTCTAGAAAATGGTGAAATAAAATATACTTAAAAAAGCACAAGTGAGTTTTACCTCCTGATAGTTTCCAAGTGGCATCACAGTGGGATTTCCTGATACTAAAGCTGGTTCACACAGCTTTATTGCTCTATGCAAATCTTTCAAATGGCCCCATTTTGGTTGCCTCAACAGTCCTGCATAGAGAATGAAATAGAGTGATTTCTTGCATGTGCAAATCATTTTAATCAGTACAGAAGCCACTATCCAAGTATGGTTCGAAATTATCCAAAGAAAGATTAAAGCAATTTTTATTAAATGTGGAGACGGGACTACAATTAATAGTATAATACTTTTAAGCGTCATTAATAAAGACAATATTACTCTTTCTGAACATATAATGACAGAAGATTTGTAGTCGACTAGCTAAAGGACCCGCCAAATTACATGATATGTCTACATCCAATACCTTTTCTGTTAGGATATTGTAAACTGTGTTCACACAAAAAATGTTTATACGATGAAGAAAATGACATCCATAACAAAAGTGTCTGGACAAAGACTATAAATATGCAAAATCTCATATACAAATATTCACTTTGCTGGATCTGAAGAGACATAATTTTTTAGGATTTAGGTTCTATAGCGGACATTGTCAACTCCATGCACATATCATGGCATGGAAGGAAGAAAGAAAGTTATGGATATAATGAACAATAAGTTGTACTCTAGGCGAAGTGGCACTGTGGCAGTACCCTTTCACTCTGATATGGTTAATAAAGTTTGATTATATTTAGGCCACATCTTTATTCATAAAATATTTCCTTCTGTTAACTGGAGGCTATAGATCTTGTGCTTACGGTGTAGACTACTCAGAATGGAATGCAAATGATGTATTGAGAAACTTTTAGGAAAAAGAAGTACAGAGTCATTAATGCCCTTCACATACCATATTCATCTAGAGGGGCATCATAGTCATAGCTTGTAGCAATGAAAGGACCACCAGCAGTTCGGCCGAAATTTGTTCCCCCGTGATACTGGAATTTCAGAAAACAAATGTAAAGAACTCTGTTGATTAATCCAAAGATGTAGCAGCTTGGTAAAACTCAGAAACAAACTTACCATGTAATAGTTAATGAATGATCCCCCCTTTTGAATAAACTTTGCAACTGAGAAAGCCAAGTCCTCAACTGGCCGGTGAGGAACAGGACCTCCAAATTCAGTATACCTTCAGGGAAAATGGAAAATAATGGGATTAATATCCCAAAAAGATCTCAGAGTTATAATTAGGATGCAGCTCTTGGATAAGAAGAACTGGACAGAAACGAATCCCAGGAAAAGGCAGCCAGCAAGTAAATTACCAGCCAGTCCAGGCTTCTGTCCACATCTTGGGTTTATAAGCCTTGTTTGGGGAAAAGTCATCGCAGTAGAAACCATTGCAGGTGTTTATCTGTTGAATATAAAACATGGAGTTAAGAAAAACAATCAAACACCCAAGTCAAAAGCATAAATCACTAGGCACTATAAGAAAATGATAAGACTTGAGACACTATTGAACCATCAACAATGAATATTGAACATGACAAATAAGTGGTAAAAAGATATTGCTAGAGAAAAAAAAAAAAAGGCAGGAGATACTTACAAGAGGATCCGGTGCATCATCTTGCTTGCACATGATCCACGGGACACCAGTGCCAAGACCCACAGCCATCTTAGCTGCCCACCGGGTGTACGAGCGGCCAGGTGCACCAATTTCATACTCCATGGGTCCATATTCATTCTCAATCTGTAACAAGAGTGATAGAGAAAGATACTTTTCTTAGTTTACTACCGTATTCTATCAAATAAAGTACAAAACTGATAAATCATCATGCAACTTATTTATTAAAAAAGCAAGCTTGAAGGCTACTCAATGGTTAATGGAAAGATTGAAATGTCATAATTTAATTACCTGTGATAGAATTATTGGACCACCTTGAGACTCAAATAATCTCTCGCCTTTCATCATATCCACAATCTTCTTAGTAAATTTGTGCATTTCAGCCTTCAGTACAACAAAATATTAGAAGTGAAACTTCAATTAGAATCAAAGCTATAAAATACATCAATGAAACTGAAAACAGTATGAAATACATAAATAATCTTAAAAGTGGCTAACCTTAAAAGGTCCATTATCTGTTCTGAAATTGATACCTGGAATGTACTTGAGCCAAACAGGAAAACCCCTGAAAATAATAAAGGAAAGTTTTGCTTGAAATTCCAAAAGGCTCACGGAAAAATAGTGTCTTTTTAGCTCTTTTTTGGAAACTACATTGCTGTAAGTATTACCCAAAGTTCCACTCCGCACAAACGTAAGGACCAATCCTGAGATTAACATAAAGGCCTGCTTGCTTAACCAGCTTGATAAACTTCACCAGATCATAATTCCCCTCAAAATAATACTAAAACCAATTAAAGAAAAAAGAAAATTAGCAAAATATATTCAATAATTTAATTAAAAGAACAAATTAAAAAAAAAAAGAAGGTGTCATTTCCCATTACTTTTCCAGGTGAAGGCTCATGGCCATTCCAAAATACATATGTCTGTATCACATCCAAGCCTCCATCTTTCGCTTTCTGTATAAGATCTGGCCACATCTGCAACAAGACCAAAACAGAAAAAAAAATCCCACGAATCAGAAATAAAAATAAATAACAAAACACTCATTTACATAAGAAAAAGCATGTGTATTTAAAAAAAGAAATTTGCAGCATCCCAAATGGAGAGAGGCTCAATGGGAGTTAAAAACAGGTAATTTTGAGAAAATAAAATATTCCCATGAAGCACATTTTGAAGTTACTAAAGATTACCTCAGGAGAGCTTCTGGGGTAGTGAATGGATCCAGAGATAAGGATTCTTCTTTTGCCATTAATGGCGATAGCCTTAGAGTCATAAGACACAGAGCCCTCAACTTCAACAGGAGCAAAAAGCCCCGAACAACCCAGCAAGAGAATCAACAGCACATTACACATTCCAAGCTGCTTGTTCATGCCCATGACGGTTAAAAAAATAAAAAATAAACAAAAAATGGATTTTTGAATGAATGAATGAATGAAGTAAAAACCAGTCTTTGGTGTTTGGCTACAACAAAGCAAGGACCTTTTTGTTATTCTCACACACTTTATTCTATGCTTCTTTAGAGAGAGAGAGAGAAGCAAAGAGCTAGCTAGCTAGCTAGCTGTTAGTGTCTCTGTCTTTTTCTCTTTTTCTCTTTTTATTGGTTTGTTCTTCCCTACCCAGAGAAAAATGGGGTGTGAGAACGTGAGAGGTTTGAGCTTTCACACTCTGCTCGTAATAATAAATGTGGCCACTGGCCAGTGTTGCGCACTGCTGTGTGGTGTTTCCCTGATTTATTTTTGCTGCTTTTAAACACTAAAATACGGAGGTTCCGAAAGCGAACGTGGGGCCCACCTGGGAGGCTCGGCCACACAACTCTGACTCTGACGCGGAGTTTCAATCTAACGAATTTAATTTGATTTTTATTATTTTAGAGAATTATTTTTGCTTAATTATTTGGCTTTCGTAATCTTTTCTATGAATAAATATTTAAAAAAAAAATAGAGAGAGATAGAGAGATACAGGGGTAAAGCTCTGTTTGGCTGTTTGGTAAAAATTGGGACATCTTTCTTCTGCTTTAAAAAACACAAAGATTCTCAACTCAATCCGGATACGGTCGGGGGTACCGGTTCCTAATTTATCGGCCAACAAATGCACGCCGCATCATAGCGCGTGAAAGGGGAAAGATTAAAATCGCAAAAAGCCAAAAAGTTGAAAATAACGTCACCATTTTCTTTTCTTTTTAACTTTATTTCCCTTTCACGGGTCACGGCTGTAACCAAAAAAAAAGAAGAAGGAATCCAGTTAACAAAATTTGATTCGATATAATTCTATTAACACGTGCGATTGAAGCGCGTGCGGTGCAACTTTCAAAATAAACAAATTCTAACAAAAGGTTAATTATGAGAAATGAAAGATGAAAGATCATGTACGTACGGTATGCGAACAACATTAATGAATAATTACTGTTAATTGCGTCTCCGTTGGTGCCTTTTTAACTCATTAACGAAAATCATTTGACTTGGTTTACAAAACAATATATCCAATTATATCTTCTATCAAAATCCAGAATATGAATAATGTTAGAGAGGTTAAAAATAATAAAAACTATAATTATGAGGTTATAGGTTCGAGCCCTCATAATATATCGTGAGAGTTTAATTTTTCTTACTTAATTTAAGTGAATGTAGTTTTCTCTCTTTTAAAATATAATCTAATTTGTAAATGTAAATCATAATTTCATATAATATGAATTATATTCTTAAAAGATAATCGCATGTAATAAAAAAAATATACGTATAATGTGTATGAATTGATATTTCATCCGCATTTGAATCATAACCCTATTTTAATCCATAACTAGTAATAGAATTATTTTTTTCTTTTCATGATTTCTAGACATTATCGTACGAGAACCAAAAAAAAGTGTTAATTAATTTCCTCAGCGTGGAATTACCAAGTTCGCTGCAAATTAATTATCATCCTTTGGCCAATCTGCTTACCATGTCTTTTATTCCACTCAATCAACATTTGAAAAAAAAAAGAAAGCTTTTTAATATAATATAAAAGACAAATGATGGAAAAAGCTGAGAAAAAGTAAAAAAAAAAAAAGGACAGATGGAGCACTGAGATAGCTTCAAAGCGTACCACTCTAATGAAGTGATTTAATGTTAAGATGTGGGCAAATCTATAGACAGCTAATGTCATTCGAGATAATTATTTTTCATTTATGACTGGTTAAACGTTCTTTCAATACCAGAAACAACCACTTTCAGGTTGTGGTTGAAACAATTTATCGTGAAAATTAATCGGCAGAATGAATGTGACACCGCGGATCATATCAACAAACTAGGATTTTTATCATCAGCTTTCACACGAACATTAATTTCAATATTGGAAGCTATGCTGCAGGGCTAGCTACCACCTAACAAAGCAATAAGAATTAAGGAAGAAAACGGGGGAGCTCTAGACAGCCAGCTAGCTGCTTTCATTTTCAGGAATCGTTAAATTAATAGAGGGATGTGGGTGGTTTACTTGACGGGAGGATAAAGATATTATTAACTAAAAAGCTATAATAAAAAATTAATAAAAAAAAGTGCTTTTTGTGTTGTATTTGTTAGCATTTCTGTTACAAGTCTCGTAAACTAAGCAAAGGAAAAGAAAAAAGGCTTTGCATTTTCATGTGCATCTTCCCCACTCACCTATGCATGATTACAAACACCTACCGCTCCTATCACGATTTTTTTTTCAATAATCCAATCATATTTTGCTAGAACTCTCCCTTATAATAATTAAGAAAATTCATAATTAATTTTTTAATATATATATATATATAGTACAATTATTGAGAAGATTATTTTATTAATATTATTATCTTGGATTTGTCTGTGTTACATGTTGATGCAACCCCGGATTGAAGTGCCAACATGCATTTTAGTGTGTGAAGAGAATCCTAAGATCAAACTAATACTAAAATATATGGATGAACACGCTTTGCTTTTGATTAATTTAATTAATAAAAATATGGATAAATTTTGTATTACTCATCGCGATTGGTTATCTTTAAAATATTTTTTTTTACTTTTAAAAATCTATAGTTATCTAATTTATGTTCAAAAGATAAGGAAAAAAATAGGAGTGAGTTGAATTTTTTTTATTTTGTTAATAAAAATAAGGAGTAAACTAATGTTTCAAAAATAATGAAGACTATTTAAAAAAAAAAGGTAATTCGCGAACAAGATAATTCGAAATTAATCCATAAAATATGTGTAAAACTTTGTTTTATGTTGAATTATTGATATGTCCTTGTAGCATGGAGTTATATAGAAAATGTTGAACATATGGGACAGCTAAAGACTCGTTTGGGGCAGCTGCGCTGTCACCACACAGCTGCTCCCCAAACTAATTTTAAGAGAATATTTATCTTAAAATTGGCCTCGGGAACACCTGCCCTAAACAGGTCATAAATCTTCAAGATCGCCTATTTAATTAGTTCCACGGTTAAAGAGAAACAGTGGAGGAGCGTACCATTTTGGCAATTTGAGTTATTTATTTTTTTTCAATTTATTAAAAACAATATAGAGTTTAGTGACATTATATATTTAGGACTTTGCGGGAAGCGTAAATTTTTATAATCATAATGTATAAGTCTACGGAACATAATTCCGAAATTTATATGAAAACTTGGCTGTAAGAGTGGCGTTTGGGTCGAGTTTTGGGAGTAAATACGAATTGGTTATTTATGCAACATGAATATGAGCTTTATGGGAATATATATATATATATATATATATATATATATATATATAATTAATACATCTTTGAAATTATTTTAATTTAAAAAGATTTTTTTATTTTTTATTTTAATATGATTGTGCACGTAGTTAAGGCTTTTGCCAATTGGAAAGCGGAAACAGGTTATAGTGAAGTGACCTGCGCTGCACTCGGAGCTCGGGGCTGCGTGAAGCATTCATTAATTCTGCCTATCAAAAAACATGTTTCAGTTTTTCGAAATTCGGAATCACATTCACAGCCAACAAAAATAACAAAATCCACAGAGTCAAAGGTGGACACTGTTGTTTCACATGACCGCATATAATATATTTTGCATAAAATCTGTATGATTAATTAAATATATATTTGGTAAATGAGTTTTGCAAATTGAATAATAAAGAATACAATTTTGCTTACACTTAAAAAGTGATTTTTAAAAATAAAAAATACATCGATAAGCTTATTATATAAAGGAAGCAAAACTAAAAACAAAAACCTACTATATAACTTATTATTTAAAATTAATTAATTGGGCCTTAGTCCAATGGCCAGATCCTGTGCTCATAACTGAGCGCAGCGGTTCGAACTCCCGCGATGTATGTAAGGGTTTATTTTTTTTTTAATAATTGAGTAGACAGACACCCCTCGAATATTAGAGAGGATAAAATCTGGATAACGCTATATAAAAATTAATGTAAATTAAGCTTAGTAATTATCTGATTATAAATATTAATTATAAATCTTATATAATACGAGTTGTAATCTGAACATTAATCTTATATAATTAAAAAAACTTATTATTTAAAATTGTTAAATTAGTTCACTAATTAACCATAAAAATAAATAATGGATTATGGTCGTCGTCGATTTAAATTTGTAATTAGTGTGGTATTATTTTTTTCCTCCTGATGTGATGGGTAAAAGAAAGTGTCTTGTTGTGCTGAATCATCGTATCTTATTCCAAAAAACGGGAAATACCAACAAAATAGACAAGCCATATCGATTTTGAAATTCCTAGTACTCTAGTAGGAAGTGTTTTTATGATACTTCCCAAATGAATCCACTTCGTTTTGCTAAGGTCACTGCGATATTGTTATCATATCATTCTCTACCTAATCTAAGATTATTTATTCTGAAACCCTAATTTTTTAATAAATCCCTCGATCTTATTAGTTGTTTATTACTCGTAATTTATCTCCCCACCGCCGTGATGATCATGTTTTGTCTTTAAAGATCAACGGCTCATGCCTTTCATCATCAGAGATACATAGATGATCGATCGCGTACCGTCAAAACAGTCATTTGTTATTACTGAAGCATTGCGTCACTTGGGTTATGTTATGTCGTAAAAATTGAGAAATTATTAGCAATAAATCCGGAATTTGTTTTTTTATTGTTTTTTTCATTTGAAAATTGGATATGATTGGAAATAGTGGATGGTACATGCAGATTATCCCCCCCCCCCCCAAAAAAAAGGGAAATTAAAATTCAATGTAAAAGCTCATAATTAAAACACCCTACACAGAAGGGAGGGGGAAAAAAACTATCACTCTCTTAAAAAGTTGCTTTAAAGTAACATAAAACAAAAAGGAAGTTTCATGAACGTGCGAGTGATAAATTAAAAGAAGAAGAAAATGTGTGGATGTTTTTTGGAGAATTTATTTGAATGGCCGTCGCAAAAAGCGGTTCTTTGCAAGTAAATAGTAAGAAAGGGGCAAAATCGCGTTTGATTTGAAAAGCAGCCGAATAATTATGATCTATCACTATCGTGTAAGCTGTCGCACATTCAAATTTCTAAAACACAAAAGTGTTATTGCGCAAATTTGGTCACATCGTTCAACAAAAATACATGTGAATTCGTTTAATTATAATCAGTGCCCTTTTACATTTGGGTTTCTTTTCTGATAGCAACTTGTTTTATTTTGCGTGGCTGCTAGCTAAAATCTTAAGGCAAGAGCATACATCTCATTCGTCTAATTAAATAAAATATAATCGCTTGATGCTTGTGTACTCTGATTTTAAAGTGGACAATGGCACATTTTCTATCCATTCGCAATTTAATGTAACCCTACCACGCTTTTCAAAATGAAAAGCAATATTTAAAAAAACAAAACAAGCAATTAATCGTTATTAATAACTGGGGGATTTAGATAGGCGGTATTTTGTCACATCGTTCGACAAAAATACATGTGAATTCGTTTAATTATAATTAGTGCCCTTTTGACATTTCAAAAAGGTTAATAAAATACTGTTTCCCTCTCCCAAAAGACAAGCTTTTAAAGTTTCTAAAAAGGACTCGTTACTCTTTGTAAATATTTATAAATATAAATTTAGACTTTCCACGAACACTTTGATTGTAATTTTAGTAAATTGTGTGCATGTGTATATATAGTCAGGGAAGAAGAAGAAGAAGAAGAAGAAGAAATTATCGCATCTCTTTGCCTCCAATGGGATCCTATCGATCCATCTTCATTGATTCTTCTGGCCTCATTGGACTGTCAGGTTGTTTTGTCAACGACAATTACAGCTGGTCGCAGATGAAACATCTTTCGGCTTCTGGACCCATAGCTTTTCTCTTTTGGACTCTCTTGGGCCTAAATCCAATTCGCTCAAGCATTGTCCAAAATTCGTGTTTATATTACATAATTCAGAGACCTTTTGCCAGTTAATAATAATAATAATAATAATGTAAAACCAAAAATTACTAAATTCTAATGCATCTGCCCCATCTTTGGTCGCAAGAAATGAAAAGAGAGGAGAGGAGAGGAATGGAAAAGAGATAGGCCCATAGAAAACGAAGAAAAAAGAATGTCAATCTTCATTTCATTATTTGTTATGACATAAAATTTATTTTTTCTCTCCTTATTTATTTTCTTTCCTCTTCTCTCATTTTCTTTAATTCCTTCAAAACAAAGAAAGGCAAGTATGAACGAACAAACATCCATATACCCTAGAAATTACTATGGACGTAAAATTCTCTTGGCTTTAGCAAATTAATGTTACACATTTTTGGCTGCCACAAGATGAGGACTGAGGAGGACACATCAGCAAATAAAGATGGACAAGGGGATTATTAAGACCAAAGAGAGAGAGAGAGAGAGAGGGAATGACACGTCAGCAAAAATAGTGCGACCATGAACAGACATGGGCATCATCCATTAAAAATTTGATGTTACAGCAAAAGGAACAAGACTCGAGGAGATGGCCATTGCTTTGTGGATGAGCTCGCCGCACGCCCCATATTTTTTGCTTAACCATTGGTGTCAACATCTTTCAACTTCTATCCTATATCCTTGGAATAAATGTTGATCTAAATATAGATAGATTTTTGTGATCTAGAAATTCATCAAAATATTTTCTTGCTAATGAATGTTTGTAGAAGCTTTTGAAGATAATTCTTGTGCGCTTTTTAAAATAGAATTCAAATGAAAGTTTTTGGCAATATAATATGCTCTATTTAACAGGAAATTAATGTTAGGGTCGAATAACATGCTTGAAGGGCATACACGATGATGATTTCGATGCTATAAAAGGTCTCGAAATTCACTGTATTACGGACGAGTACGCCACATAGATTCCAACATCTTCCATTAATCTTCTGGTAGTCCCATCTCCTCAATCCATTGCAATAGTGCCCATTTTCTTGAAGGGAATTGTGGGTCTGTGTTAAATGATCAAGTTGTCTAAATATGTGTTGTAATGTTGTAATCTTTTTCTGGGCATCAATTCACATTACAACATTCAAGATATTGATCTCTTCAATATCCTTTCTTTTTTTCTTTTTCTGTTATAATCTCTAGATTAGTGTGACTTTTTTTTATTCACAGCTTTCAGAACTTTCTGCAATCAATGTGATGAATAGGTGTAGTGGTGAAAACAAAAATTTTCCCAAAACTATGTGATTAAGAGGCCATACCCCAGCAACTATTAAGTTGTTAGAAAAAAAAAAAAGGGGTGTATAGTAAGTTGTATGATTAATTCTATTAGCAAGCTCCTAAAAAGTTCAAAAAAATACAATTGTAAACAAGAACTTAATGATGTTTGTCCCATTAATTATTGATTAAGTGATGGCATGGAGTTTTTGGTGAAAATTAAAAAAAAAAGAGTATTTTTCTTGCTTAATTTCTCTTCCACTTCATCGCCATAACATCACAAACCTTATCATAATATTAAGGATCATGGAGTTGGTAAGTGATAAAAACATGTATTATATTATCAGTTTGTGATTCTGATGATGAAATTGCTGATTTAATTAAGAACGACAGCAGCATTAACACTGCAACAGTGAAAAATAGTAAATCAATCAACGAAAGAATATTATAGCTTCCCGACAGATTAATTGACAAATTTTTAATAACAATGGCATAAAATGTCTCAATCTTTGATTATGAAATTTCACCAATCCTTTTTTTTTATTTTTGATAGCAAGTTGTCATTTCCAACAAATCTTCTTCAAATATTGTGAACCCAACCCCATATCAACTAAGGTTCCCCTATTGCGGAACAAATTAATTTATACACAGAAGTCAGAACCGCAGAATTTGATTACGGCTTTGATCCCTTGTGATTTTGACATATAACCCCCCCAAAAAAAAGTATAAACGTGCGGTTAGTATGTATTGATCATAATTAATTTTGTGATTCATGTACATTTAAAGAATAATTTCTTGTAGATTCTTTTTTCATTTTTTCTTGATTAATTTCTTATCCTACGAAAATATTCTTGAAAGTGCTTTTATAAAATTACATGTCGAATAAGAAAGGGTAATATTTATCAACTCAACATGTTGAACCCACCTAAATTTGTGTGAACCAATTTGTATAGACCTTTGAGAACACGGCATTATATATAGTAAGTTGTTCAACAAACCATTACCAAATCAATTAACAAACGCCTTGCAAGTGAGAAGCTTTGAAATTCGATTTGATATACCTATTAATAGGCCACAAATGCAAATCCAATTGAGAGCATTGTTTAGTTGACATGGGACCAAACCCATGTTCTTAGACATGCATTGCTGCACTTGCATTTGGGTCCACGCATTGGCTCACCCCCAGCCCATCACCCACCTAAAACCCTAGCAGTTGGGTTTGGTTAAGGGCTTGATTCTTAGAGATTCTATGACCATTGAAGCAAAATAGGGTCTATCTCGTTGCCCTTTCGCATCTAGGAGACTAGGACCACCGTAACCTACTCATTTGGTAAGATAATAGATACCTTGTGTAGTAGCTTTCAAATTCGGGAAAGTGCAAGGCTTTCACTATCATTAGTAGATTGTTTTCTTGATCCTTTTTTTTTTGGTTTAATTAAATTTGATAAACTTGCATTGATTATTGGATGTTGCTTGAGCTAAATTAACCATTATATGTCGATGCATGATTTCATTAGTACTACAATTGATTGTATCGGAGGATGAGGATGCCACCTCACCTTATCCAATTTAGCAATCTTAGCTATTGCTTCCTCCCATCACCATTTCCATACATCGGTTTCTTTCATGCAATATAATTGAGAATCAATAAGTACATATATAATCACTACATTTCTAAAATTTGTATCCCGACTGAAGTAATAACTGATATAATATTTTTTATACTTCCAAACGAATGTGAACATAAAAAAAAGTAGGTGAATTTAGCGTTATTTTTCTTTAGAGAACGATATCATTTCAAGTAAAGATGGCACAACTGAAGTACAGAGAAGAAAAAGGAAATGGATAAATTAAACAATACATGGATTGGTTTTCAGATTGTTTGCAGCAAAGAAACAAAGAAATTCCCAAAAGATTTTAACAAAGGAAAATTAGGAAGGTGAAGAAAAGGATCGCTTTATCTTCATTTGGGATTGGATTGGATTGCCACAAATTCAATAAGGACATTAATCAATGAATTGGAAGCATTATCCAGAACTATTGATACATATAATCTATTTGGTCCTACACGATATATATTAAAAAGCAATAAAATTTGTGTGCTCTTCGGAGCTTTATTTGAGTCCAATACATCCACTAGCCTTATCTGAAAAATTTTGTGGATCGGCATCACTCCCCTTGTTTAAGGATGTTTGTGGATTGCAATTGCTTGTGAGCAACGGCATTGTTTTGTAGTTATCACAACATAAACAAAAATCTCAGATTGAGAAGAGTGAGAGAGAAAGAGAAAAATATAAAATATAAAAAGTAACTTGTTAAGTCTTTTTATTTTTATTTTTATGTATGTTTACTGCAACTCTGTTAATTTTAAATGACTTTGGGGTGGAATGTAAAATCTTTTTCTTTTGTCTTTTTAAAGTTATTTTACTTCCACTAATACACGTGAATAAATCTATCCTTATTGTTCAAATTCATGAGTATCATTGAACTACAAGCTCAAGTGATCGATTAGAGAATATACTTACAATAAATTTGGGACACATAGAAGTTTGTCTATGAGTGATTAGGGTGAGAAGAAATTAAAATAACAATCGAAGTGTTGAGTACATAAGAAAAGTTTATTGAATAGTGCATTAACCGTTACTTAGACGATTAATATTTATTAGGTACACATAATTTCTTATCAGTTTGCTAGGTAAAAATCATCAGTTGGTCACAAATAGTTGTTACAATAATGAATGCTATTGATAGGTGTTTCTTCTGCAGGCAGATCAGCATCCAGCTGCAAGAACCTTTAAGCTTTGCTCGCTCCACCATTTGGGCCCGGATCGGCCTACAAAATCCAAACCGGACCGGGCTAAACGTTTTGGACATCCTTAGGGCCTTGACCGCTAGACTGGTGGGTCTAATCCTAGTGGGCTGATCAAAAGCACGCCCATGCTTACTTGCACCGACATACCCGTTGAGCGGATGGACATTTGGGTATGCCATCTTTCTCCTGCACCGAGAAGTTTGTGAGTGTTAATTAGTGTTAATATATTTGCATTCAAGAATGAGGCTCTTAATTTATTTGCATTCAAGAATGAGTGTTAATTTGTGTCAATTAGTGTCCATGAGTTGGTTGAAGTCAAGAATGAGGCTCTTAATTTATTTGCATTCAAGAATGAGGCTCCTCCTAATATACTCTTGCTATGAGGATGCAATGCAGTGCTAGTACTTTAATCCACCTTAGTAAGTAGTAACCATTCTCTTTACTATGTTCAAATAAAAATAAAAAAGGAGTTTTTTTAAATTATTTTTATAATCATAAACAACTATTTTCAGAAATCAACCGATGCATGAGGGATTTGAAATTTAATAATTCTAGGAAGTGTTTTTATTCTGTCACCTATGTTTATTCTTAGAGTCGATTAAATCTTTATTTTCCTTATTTGAGTTTTCTTGGGAAACAAGGTTTAATTAGACTGCTATAAGTATAATTAGGGAACGTATGTTACATGTTATAAACATCTTGATCAATAGAAATTTTATTTCCCTAGCTCGGATGTTTTCTACAACTCTTTATCACGTTTACGCTACATCATCAGCTATATGTCTCTAAAACTCATGATTGTATACTTAAAATTAACATTGTAAGAATTAGTTTCTTGAATGATTAATGATAAAAGCCTTCCGTCAACACTTGTACAGTCGTCTATTTTCAATCTCGAGAGCTTTACACAGAATGAAAGTGAGGTTTGGCTGACTCACGACTTCTTATCCCTTTTATTCAAAGCCTTTGTATATGTCTAATAGGAACGTTCTAATAAGGAATTCCTAACTATACTAAAATTAGTTAATTTCAATGCAGTATATTTTATTCTGTAGTATATTGAAATATATATTTTTTAGTCTTTTAACTCAACATCGACTTTAATATGATGGATCCCTTGTTGGAAGAGCACACTTTCATTATTGAAAGTTTTTTTAATATTGAAATTGGCATTGTGTCATAAATTTGAGAAATGAATATGTTGGTTTCGGATTTGAGAAATTTCGGTTAAGAATTTATAGTGTTTGGATGAGAAGATTTTTAGGGGAACTTATATTTATTCTAAAATTGAGAAATGAATTTTGAATTTGAAAACGATTTTTAGAGAAACATATTTTGAATGGAACAATAAAAAGAGGGGTTCCTCTATGATGCTGTAATTTTTTAACAGCATTAATAATGTTTTTAATTATGTATCATTGGATTTAATTAATGGTACACAATATTTGCAGTAAAAAGTAAAAATAAAAAAAATGGTAAACCGTTAGCATGGGTGGAGAATTTTGTAAAATAACAATGACCACCCTTAGAGTTTAAAATAATTTTACTTAAATAGTATATTTTATTTAAAATTATTTTTCAATCCTCCTTTAAATTTGAAATGTGATAATTTTTTTTAAATAAATCTTCCAAAATCTATTATCATTAAGTATAAAATATAATGGTAGGTTATTTAACACAAATCAAATAAATAAGTTGTAGTTGCAAAATTTATATATGATATAATAGTAATAAATGACACAACTNAATGTTATTTTACAAAATTCTCCACCCATGTTAACCGTTTACTATTGTTTTTATTTTTATTTTTACTACAAATATTATGTACCATTAATTAAATCCAATGATACACAATTAAAAATATTATTGATGCTGTAAAAAAAATTACAGTATCATAGAGGAACCCTAAAAAGAGATTAAATGAAAATGGATGATTTTCTTTTAATAAAAGACAAAGGAAATTAACATCAATATGTGTCAAATTTTTATTGGGGAAGCACCACATCAGCGGCACCCAACAGTTTTTCCTAACGACGATAGTACTGAAAATAAAATAAAGCTTTTATCTGTTTATCACAACG
The DNA here is from genome assembly GCA_002013955.2 of Citrus medica. Taxonomy (NCBI): domain Eukaryota; kingdom Viridiplantae; phylum Streptophyta; class Magnoliopsida; order Sapindales; family Rutaceae; genus Citrus; species Citrus medica. The sequence goes on along the minus strand of MKYO02006676.1, from coordinate 344,432 downwards.
AAACGACATGTCGTAATCTTTTCCGAATGCAACGGGGACAACATTCACGTTGCTGAACTACCACTTTTGTGTGTGTGTGTGTGTGTGTGTGTGTGTCTATATATCTATATATAATTCCGGCGTTTGCTTCCCTGGAAAACAAAAGTGCTACCGTATTGATGATACTGTAAGAATGGAGGACGAGGAGTGTCTCGAGTACGAAGCTTTGGCTGAAAGAAAACGAAAAGCAGCACTGCAAAATCACAATGACTGCACCGAAGGGGAAGCGAAGAAGAAGAAGATGGCTATGGAATCACAAGACAATGGTGATGAACGGCGGCGTTTTGAAGCCATAATTTTTGGGTTTGGCTCCCGGAAAAGATCAAGAGAGGCAAGCAAGAAATACCCCTCTGTTTTCGTATGGTTAAACATACAGTAAATTCTTATATAGAAAGAAATATATTTTGAAATCATGCAGCTTAAGAAAAGAGGGAGGCCAGAGGGATCAAAGAAGAAGGTTTGCCCTGAGATTAGACGGATGCTCGGTGATGCTTCACTTCATTATGCTCTTGGTCGTTATGAAGAGGTGAACTCTTTTTTGTTTTCTTATTTTTGAAGGGAGTTGTTGCCGAGAGTTCATGCGCTGACTCCTCTTGGTTTTGGTTGCAGGCCATATCTGTATTGCATGAAGTCATTAGGCTAGAAGAGGAATTGCCTAATTCATATCATATACTTGGACTCGTCCACGATGCACTTGGTAATACTGCAAAAGCCATGGGCTGCTACTGGCTTGCCGCATGCTATAAACAAAAAGATTCATCTTTGTGGAAACTCGTTTTCACCTGGCTCATGTAAGTATTCTCATGGTTGATGACGTTATCATTTAATGCATGATGATAAGTATTGTGAAATGGGAATGTTCTGTTCTAGTACCATGCTAATGAGAAGTTATCATATTTAATGCACAATGGGATGCATCAGGATCAAGGCCTTTCAGGATTGAGTTGGGTAATTGAACTGGCCAAGCTCACAAGGTTTAGAACTATTCTGGTTCCTATTTATATAGAAATCAGAGACACTAACTCCTATAAATTGATGTCAACAATAATTCAGGCCTGCAAATATTTTATTTGTTTGTGATCTCTGCACCTGTGCTCTAGACCATAGTAATTTTCTTAGTGTGACCAAATTGCTAGAAGAATGACAGAAGAATTTACTTTTGCCCTATTTCTCATATTGAACTCTCCTTTCACCGTGGACAATATACCTCATAAATGAAGCCATCATTTAAATATTTTGAACGGGTTGGAAAAGTGCCGGTACAAATGTTTAATTCAACTTACAGCTTCTAAAGTTAATCATTGAATGGAATGAGTGAGTTAATTAATGAATTTATCCGTACAGAGAACAAGGAGACACAACTTGGGCAATGAGTTGCCTTTCTGAAGCTGTAAAAGCAGATCCTAATGACATTAAGCTGAAGTTTCATCTTGCATCTCTATATGTTGAGCTTGGAAATTTTCAGAGAGCTGCTGATGTATATAGACAAATGGTGCAGCTCTGTCCCGAGAATATTGAAGCATTGAAGATGGGGGCAAAGGTTTTACCTTCATCTTTATCTGTTAAAAGCCTGATTTGATTTTATGAATTTACTTCACTATTAAACAAGACAGAGTACATCCTTAGGATGGTAGTGCCTTCTGCATGCAAAGAGCTTCTTTCACGGCTTTCCTGCTTCCATTGGCAAGGGTTTTCTTATTATGATTAAGATGAGTATGGTTGTATGTGTTTTCTTATTTTTAGTGTATTAATCTTGGATAGTTTTTGAGTAAATTGGATATTTAGCTGAATTAGACTCTGATCCAGTGCCACAAAATTTCAGTCTTATTTCAATACAGCGTTGTCCACTAAATGTTTCAAGCACTTTTAAGTACTCAGATATCATTCTCATCTGTCTGGAGATTTCTTTTTTCATATGTTTGCATGCAGTCGGCATTTAATATATCCTTTCTGTTTCAGTTGTACCAAAAAAGTGGTCAGATTGAAAGTTCTGTTGACATTTTGGAGGATTATCTTAAAGGTCATCCAACTGAAGCTGACTTTGGTGTGATTGATTTGCTAGCATCCATGCTTGTGCAAATGAATGCATATGATAGAGCGCTTAAACATATTGAGCTGGTTGACTTGGTCTACTATTCTGGTAAAGAGCTACCTTTGGCTTTGAAAATCAAAGCAGGAATCTGCCACATTCAACTTGGGAATACGGATAAGGCAGAGGTTTGTTTGTGTCCTTCTCCTAATTTGGGATTGTATAAGAATTTGCGTATATAACCTACCTCGAACTTTTTCTGGATTCTGTAAGCATGCATGAAGTCACTTGTTTATATTTTGGATTTAACTTCTTGTAAATCTTTTCACTTGACTTCCAGATTCTTTTAACTGCAATTCATTGGGAGAATGCTTCAGATCATGCTGAGTCGATTAATGAAATTGCTGACTTATTTAAGAATCGCGAGCTTTATAGTACTGCATTAAAGTACTATCATATGTTGGAGGCAAATGCTGGAGTTCACAGTGTAAGGAGAACTGCAAAGGAGTTCTCGTGCTCTTGATCTTGATATTTGACTTGTTATATTTTATACCAAGCTTAAATCATAGTTTAATCTTAAGAAGAACCAATGAAATAACCAAAATTGACTGATTACTGTTAAAAAAGTTCCAAAAATTAAACAAATTATGTCCATTCTGATATGTTTGTTATCTTTTTGGCTGCAGGATGGCTGTTTGCATTTGAAAATTGCCAAGTGTTCCTTGGCCTTAAAAGAAAGAGAAAAAGCAATAATCTACTTCTATAAAGGTAATGGAAACTCTAGACATTAAGAGTTTTCAACTGTATTAATTTCAATATGCTAATATTTAAAACGAGAAAAGATACAGAACATTATCTGATGAAAATCTTCCAACAGAAATATGGGAATGGTCTTCCTGGCTTTTTTTGTCGAGAAACCATACTGATGAAATGAATTTGATTTTTCAAGGTGCTTTTGATCATTAACTTGCAATTTAGATGGTTAACTTATTGTTAAATGTCTGAGTAAAGTTTCAATTCAGCTTTGCAAACACTTGAGGACAACATTGATGCTCGATTAACTTTGGCTTCACTGCTCCTTGAAGATGCTAAGGATGAGGAAGCAATTTCCTTGTTAACTTCCCCTATGAGTTTAGGTAAATTTATTCTGCTAATTTTTCCCTTATGCTGAATTGTTCAACATATTCCACCGTGCTCAATATTATCATTTTGATTTTTGACATTCTCTTGTGGCTTATATGTACAGAGAATAAATATGTGAACTCTGATAAAACTCATGCTTGGTGGCTGAACATAAGAATTAAGATCAAGCTTTGCCGCATATATAAAGCAAAAGGGATGATTGAGGGCTTCGTTGATATGCTCTTGCCCTTGGTTTGTGAATCAAGTCATCAAGAAGAAACATTCAACCATGAAGAGCACCGTCCGCTTATTATAGATGTTTTTACTTTTCCCTTCCTCTAATTTGGTTCTTTTACGTCCTTATTCTTTTACCATCTTGGTTTAGGTTTTTAACTTCTGATTTTCTTGTTTTGTTTTGCTGAAGTTCGGGATGATATTTTCATTCTTAAAGAATTTAATCTTTTTGTGTGATTTTTTCTTAATTCTCTTCTTGTTTTACTTAGTTATGGTCCTGACTTGTAATTTTTTTTTTGTTAATAGTTGTGTAAGACATTGACATCCTTGCATAGATATGAGGATGCAATAAAGATTATTAATCTCATTCTGAAATTGGGTTACGGAAAATTTCCAGTTGAGAAGGAGGAGCTGTATTTTCTTGGAGCTCGTAAGTTTTGAACTTGGAGAATAATATTTCCTTGTTAGCTTGTTTCTAAACATGCTTCGCTCAAGCTTTTCTACCATTTTCATATTTCCAAAGAGACTTCTCTATCTTAAAACAGATTAAATATTTGCTTCTCTAGAAAGGATAAAAATACGCTGACTTTTGAGGTATTACTGAGCAAAGTCATATTTTTTCTCCAATTGCACAGAAATTCCATGCAACACTACGGATCCTAAGCTTTGGTTTGACGGTGTAAGATTCATGGTGCAGCTGCATCCCCACCGCCTCACTACCTGGAACCGCTACTACAAATTAGTATCAAGGTAATGCTCCTTACTATTTTTGCATTACAAAGAGTGAAAAATGGCCTCCTATCACTTGCCACAATATGTCTTGCAAACAGTATAAAGTACTTGTGAAATCTAAGCTTTAACTGTTTTAAATCAATCATGGGAGGGAGAATTTTGTGAGAACCAAACAGAAGCCTCTTTAAAAAATTTTTTAATGTGTAATTTGGTTTGGACATCTAAGTAGTCAGTGATGAGTTTTCTTATGATATTTTAGATTTGAGAAAATCTTTTCGAAGCATGGCAAGCTTCTGCGTAATGTGCGAGCCAAATACAGAGATTGCGTACCACCCATTATCATTTCTGGACATCAGTTTACTATGATCAGTCATCATCAAGATGCTGCTAGAGAATACCTTGAAGCATATAAGCTATTGCCCGAAAATCCTTTGATTAATCTCTGCGTGGGTATGTTTTCCAATTAAAAATATTTGATAGTTAACAAAGAAACTAAAAAAAGAAAAAAAAAATCCTTCTAATTTCTTATTTTCTCCTACAGGAACTGCCTTAATTAACTTAGCACTTGGAGTTAGACTTCAAAACAAGCATCAATGTGTTGCGCAGGGCTTAGCATTCCTCTATAATAATTTGCGGCTTGCTGAAAATAGCCAGGTTTGCTATTCCATTTTCCTGCACACTTCATTTCATTTTATTGTCATTGACACATTGTGGCATCTGTATAGATGTCATGTTTGTTTGGTAACCTGAATATTAATGCCATTACAAGCACAGATGTTAATTCAATACAAGCGTTTGGTTAATTGCAAAAACCATATTTGGACCATGCTCATATGTTTTATGTAACAATAACTTCTGCTGTTAAAACTTTATGCAGGAGGCATTATACAATATTGCCCGTGCATATCATCATGTTGGACTTGTATCTCTTGCTGCATCATATTATGAGAAGGTGCTTGCTACGTATCAGAAGGATTGCATCATCCCTGGATTTCCAGACCACATGGAGGATTGGAAACCAGGTCACTCTGACCTTCGCAGGGAAGCAGCTTATAATTTGCACTTAATTTACAAAAAATCAGGGGCAGTTGATCTTGCCAGGCAGGTCTTGAGAGACCATTGCACTTTCTGATTAATTATTTTCACAATGACATCAATAGCTTGTATATGATGATAGTGTATTTTATTTTCACACGTATAAAAATGTGCGTGTGGAGAATGTTAATAAGTGAAAAACATACTCGGTGACTGACACTGGCATATTTGTCAAGGATGGCTCCCTAACAAACGAATTAATTGAACCACTTGGGCTTAGCCCAAGTGGCTAGAGCTACTTCCTTACAAATGTGAGAGAAGTGGTTCGAGCCTCCGCAGACGCATTGTAGGGGTTTAATTTAAATGTCCTTCCTTGGAGCCCCAGAGCTTGAGTGAAGGTAGTCTGAGTTGGCGTCCCTCGAATATTTGAGAGGGTTATAAATCTGAGCGGTGCCATATCAGCATTGATGTCAACAGGTCTCAGTATATATATATGATTGTACATATCAGTTATATTCTCATGTAATATGAGTTGTAATTTGAGCAATAGTCTCATGTCATAAAAAAAAAAAAAACAAACGAATTAATTGTGGCTTTGTATGTGGCTACTTTATTTGTTAAGTTCGAATTTTGTAAAATGCAAATATATACGCACATGAGAAATATTATATACGCATGCAAATAGAGAGTTTTGCCAAGTTCACGCAGTTATATAAAGTTGCATAGGCAAGGAGTCATACATTATACACATTATTTTATGTCCCAAACAAAATAAGTGTGAAAAGAGTCATACATTATACACATTAGTAGCTACATTATACAAATTAGTAGCTGTTTTTACCAAACAAAAATAAGTGAGGAAAAAAAAAAAACACATACTCCTCAAAGGAGAAAAGAGATTTGAGAAATTTTCAAAGAAAAGATTATGGTCCTCTATTTGCTCCAACTCGAAGCAACTTTGGTCAATTGCACCAACTTGCAGCTTGAAAATGGCTTTGATCATCCCTCTCATCATTATCACTTTGAAGTAATGAGTTTCTTGTTTTTCAATTATTTTTTTTCACAAAATATACTTTATTTATTTCTTACTTCTACATACTAACTATTTTTTCATGATGCATCATATAGTTGGTCTGTGAGAGGCGGAGTTGTAGACGAAAGGTGAAAGCTAATGTGGCATATGGTAGTTGGGTTCCATTTCCCCTTAATGAGGATGATGATTCTGACTCATTTGAAGAGTACAACTCTGACAGCTCGTTTGATGAAGATGAATATGAAGCAGAGAAACTTGAGCGCAAGGAACTTATAAACATACTATGTAAAAGCATCCCTAACGTTCACTTTTCACACTCGGTAAAGAGTGTCTTCAACTAGTTACTGCTTCTAATTCTATGCACGGCAGCTCATGTTTAATTTACACTTGCTACTGATACATGCTTTGTTTGAATCTTTTTCAGTGTGAATGTGGTAACATCATGTGGGTGATCATGAAGCTTGGTTATGGTTCACCACTTAAGGTACCAAAGCAAGATGATGAAACTCCGGATATAGACCCTGGTATAAGTTATGAACCTGGTTTAACTACTACAATGGTGGCATTTGATGTTGCTGGAGCTGAACCTATCAATTACCAAATGGGTGGTGGCTGGCAAGTTGACATGGTAACATATTTAATCATCTAACAATTCTCATCAGCTAGCTTCTGTTTATACATTACGAGGGAGCATGTAAAAATAAATTTAAATTGATTACTCACTGTGTTATAACTTTGATTAGGTTGGCGGCAGCGTTAGCGGAACATTTCAAGGTGTTGATCTTTCGGATGTTAATGTGAATCTTCAAGATGGTGAAGAAGTAAAGTTAGAGCGCCCTGTGCTCATCATGTCCCACAAGGCTTCTTTCTTGCTGTTTGAGAATTAGCTGTTGTTTTCGAAAATTTTTATATAAGCATTTTACCTACGAAAATAAGTAAACTTGTTATTAAACTGATTTTCAGTAGATTCACAAAAATATTTTAATAATTTGTTCTGATAATTTATAAGCTTGCACTGGCTGTGATCGAACAAAGGCGTTGTTCTGTTCAGAAGAGAATTTCATTCTAAAGACACTCTTTATCAACGAAGAGAATCTCAAATAATCTAAGCCATCCATTCACAGCATTTTAAAAACAATATTTGAAAATCCAATTTCATCTTTTAAGATGATCAAAGAACTTTGTTTGAAATGTTGGTTTATTTAAGACATCGACCTGACTTTTTAAGCGATAGCCATCCCACTAATCTTTTGGATGGTAAGTACCAGGCACTTGAACAAGAAATATACAAACCTTGAACCTTACTGGTCGCATTTGGGTTATTATCTTGGAGGAGATAATCTATTATACATATGATCATGTTGTTTAAATTTCAAAACTGATGTCCTGTGTAGACTCAAATGGTTGTACGCGGGGAGAAAATCTCTACTTCCAGGCCTAAACTATAGAGCAAAACTTCAATATCTGGTGCAGAAAATCGGTGTCCAGTAGCCACGATGCATGACATATCAGTGGATGACTATCCATGACATAGAGTCTCCACTGGCATGTTCAACAGGAATTCTACTATGACAGACAGATAAAAATAAATCACATTCTAGACAGTTGTTAACTTGCTATTTTCTTCCTCCAAAATCATCTGCGTAGAAGAACCATTTGTAAATCCCAGCTTGGACATTACATCTTCCAGACGATTCGCATTTGTCAGGTAGAGATAACCAACCTACAGCATAATTGGTCAATAGGTTAAGACAAGCAGTGAAGAAGAAGCAATGACCAGGTAAAAGTAAGCAAACAGTGGAGACTGGTGTACGGAGAATAACAAGGCTTTCCTTCCCTTGCTTAATTTACCATTAGTACAACCCCCAGAGTAAATCATAATGCATTTATCAATCTGACAAGCAATGAAGGAAAAACAAGGTCCAAGGATACTGACTAGTGTTTCTAATGACGAGGCTCTATTATAAACTGCAGCACCAGCACGTCTTTTTGTTCGTGTATTAGCTGAACCAACATTTTTTCCCCAGCGTACAACATCCCTGCAGTAATTAAATCAAATGCAACGAGTTAGATTGCAATTCCTATAAACAAATGAATACCATTTTAGTGTCATATTTCTCATTTTAAAAAAAATGCATTAGCAGCAGAAGATATAGCTCAAAGTGATTTTTTCATATCCTTCTACATATCTGAATTCTTTAAAGGCAGGTCACCCATTCCAAAAGTAGAGAAAGCTTACAAAGGGCATTAGATCTGTTACTAACCTTTCCTCTGCTGATAAGTAATTGTCATTTAGAAGTTTCTGGAGCAATGCATCCTGAATGCGGCAAATACAAATGTTAGAATTTTCACTATGAATCTAGAACTCTCATTAGCACAAAAACTGGCCTTATGATAAAGTGGAGTTACAAAGAAACTTATGCAAAAAGATTTCAGTCAGTAGTTTCATTTTAATAGGTATGTAAAAATTACATGAATAGATTATGGGCAGAGAAACTAGCCCTAGAGCTGGAAAATGCAATGCAAAGTATTTTAAAATCCTGAAAAATGGTATGGTCAAAAAAGGAAAAAAAACTGAAACATGGTGAAAAATCACTAAGAAATAATTTTGAAGCAGTAAACCTTGAATTCAATTGCTAAAAGCACAAAGGAATGCCACAAAATGTGAAAAATGAGTTGAGATTAACAAATAACTGGTGAGACTGGAGTTCTTAATTAGAGATGCTGTATTTTCCTATAACAAGAAACTGAAAATCAACATAACATAATATATGATACCTGTGTTTCACAGCGTACTACTGCCATTACTCGATTGTTGTATTCTTCAATACTAAGTGGAGGAAACAAAAAGTGCCTGCGAGCATATAGCTGCATAGTATGAAAAAACCCTTGTAAGATAAGCATGAAGGTTACATTCGCAAAAAGAGACAAAGAAAAGGAATACTCATGTTAGCACCACTTAACAAAAACAGTCTTATGTGCCTTGTAGCTTGCAAAAAGAGCCAGTGAAAAGTGAAAAGGTGGATTGACTTTCTAAGGAAGGCATCAAGCAGAACAAAAACAATGAAAGCCTTAGCCCCCCCCCCAAAAAAAAAAATAAAAAAAAATGCAAAAACAGTCCAACATCATGGATCCCAACAAAAGGTTTGATGACAGAAGACCAACTACATTATGCTGGTGATCAAATGAAATAATCAACAGAAAACATACCTCGTAAATGCAATCACCGATATATGCTAGTGATGCTGCATTGAATACCGATCGAGGTTTCCCCACTTTTGGTGGATTTGGCAGCCATCTCTCATATCCCATATAAGATTCATCCAAATTTGCAACCACCCCTGCATCAAATTCCAATCAAAATTGAATCATTATCTTTTGCATTAGCTTTTAGTTCCACTGAACTATTAACCAAATAAGACCCTAACTTTGTCAAAATTTTCAATTATTTTCTTAGCTTTGAGCTGAATTATGTCAAGCTTATAAAAAAGACAACATAAACCATAGAACTCAAAGCCATTTTCCTTTTCACTTTCTAAAACCTTCCCAAACACCAAACAGAGCTAAAACCACACAAAAGATACCATAAACAACATGAGAACACTTCCCAGTACACTAAACTCATCTCAAACGAACAGAATTCACACTACCGATATCACAAAAAAAAAAAAGAAAAAAGATACCATCTTTACTTAAATTATCATGCTTTTCATTTCATTTTTAATAAAAAAAAGAACTCTCCTCAATTCTCTTGCTTATCATTTCATTTTCAATTAAAAAAAAATGTAAAACATTCATAAATTCCCTTGCTTTACGTTTCATTTTCAATCAAACAAAAGAACTTTAAGTGAATACCTTGAGTTGGGTGCTTGAGGAGGTCGAAAACTGACTGGTCTGTGCTGGTTGGGGTGACGGTTGATGTTGGAGGTTTAGCAATTGCAACGTCACTTTTGTTACTGTTACTGTTGGTATCAAGATTAAGGGGTGATTTTTTAATTTTCCTTGGGGCGTTTGGATTGTAAGAAAGTCTTTGTTGGGTGTCGAATGAAGCTCTTACTCTTGACGAAGATAATGAAAGTGGCAAGTATAAACTGCTGGTACAAGTAGTCACAGGCATTTTCTCAGGAATGACGAAGAAGAGAAAGCTGCTATTATTTGGAGGTAATGGGCTTTCCGTAGGGAAAGATGGGCTGCGTTGGTTAATATCCCTATGTAGACGACGCGTCGTAAAAGTTTACTAAGGAGTATAAACGACAGTCGTTTATATTTTTCTCTTTTAGACGATTTGTCGTCTATGTTTGACGTAAAAATTTTGACCATCATCCAAAAAATACGGCTGGAAATTTACACGTGTCAAATTCGCAGTGGACGTTCGTATCTATTCTATACAATCCCGCGCACCCTAGACCATCGCGTTCGTTCTTCTTCTCATTGATTACTGTCTCTTCTTCAGAGATACAAAGCTCTCTCTCTCTCCCTCACTTAAGAAAAATTTCTCCAAAAGGGAGGCCAAATTAGTCATTTTCAAAATCATTACTAGAACAGAGCTCTAATAACCTCATCCTGTGTAGGACAGTGACAGCACTGCCGCCATGAGCCGCTATGACAGCCGCTCCGCCGACCCCAGCTCTTACCGTGACCGCCGAAGGTAACTTATTTGTTTATATTTGGCCTTTTCTGTTGTTTTATTTGGAGACTTTAGTACTTGTTGGTTTTGGTTAGGGTTTTGTTTATGTATAGAAATGTATTGGGGGCTAAATGCATCGCTTGTCTGTCAATTTCCGGACCCAGCTGCAAAATTTTGAAAATTTTGTTAAAGGAGCTGGTCTCTCAGTCGATTCTATATTTTATATGAGCTTAAAACTAGAGCTAGACGCTCTGATAACATGTAATCTTTTGAAGTTTGGTATTATTCTAGGTGCTAAGCATTTATTAGTTCTAATTTAATTACTTGAACCCATAAATGGTTCTTTCTATTTATGGAATAGTAATTCATTTACTGTAGGTTTTTCGACGCGGCTTTTTCTGTCCAGTTAGCATACTTTCAATGACCCTTGTCCAGCATTGGCTAAACTAGTTAAAGTTTACGTTAATTGTATATAACGACAAAAGTCTTTTTGACGGATAAAAAGCCAAAATCTGTTTAAAAAGAACAAAATGTTAGTTAATTCTACAACAATCTTGTCTGTTGGACATCAGATTCTGATTCGGTTTTGTGTTTTTTATTGTTTGTGAATGGTGTATTTGATTAGTGATTCAGGGTTTGGTGGGGCTTCCAGCTATGGCAGCTCGGTCCGTACCTCATCGAGCAAGAGGGATTATGATGGTGCTGAGTCACCTAGGAAGTTGGATTTGGATGGATTGACTCCTTTTGAGAAGAACTTCTATGTTGAGTCACCGTCAGTGGCTGCAATGTCAGAGAGGGAAGTCGAGGAGTATCGACAGCAGAGGGAAATCACAGTTGAAGGTCGCGATGTTCCAAAACCTGTCAAGAGTTTCCGTGATGTCGGTTTTCCAGGTACTCCTTGTTGGGTTTTCAGAATTTTTTAATGCTTTCTGTTTCAGTAATTGCCTTTTTTTTTCGGTCCACGTGTACTTGTGAGTTAGGAGAACCAGTCTGAATGATTTTTGTCTTTATTTGTGTCAGTAACTTGTTACTGCAATCACTGGTTCATTAGAACCAGTTGGATCGTTTATCTTTGTTGCACTAGTTAATATACTCTTAAAGGCAGTGAGTTGGAGTTCATGTTAGGCTCTCACACTTTTTATGCTATTTTACTTATTCAATAACTGATAAGATTTCAGTGCTAGTCTCTTCCTTGTAACTAAATGCTCTAAAATTAGGTAAACATGAATAATTTGTTTTTTTTCCTTCTAAACACTATGATGTATGTCATGTGTTTACAACATATCATCAGTAATTGCTATGGATCTGCTTATGAAACTAGTTATCCAGCAGGCCTTTGAGATATTTCTTTGTTGCTTAAAAGAATTGTTTTCTTAGAGACTTTATTCTTTGGAATGCATTTATTTGTCTGCAGATTATGTTATGCAAGAAATATCAAAAGCTGGCTTTTTTGAACCCACACCTATACAAGCTCAGGGATGGCCAATGGCTTTGAAAGGTCGTGATCTCATTGGAATTGCTGAAACAGGCTCAGGAAAGACTCTGGCTTATCTCTTGCCTGCTATTGTCCATGTTAATGCCCAGCCATTTTTAGGTAAACTTGTAATTTCTTGGATGTTTAATTATCTGGATATGAATTATTTTTTGTTTTCATGTTTTGGGCTTGGAATAGGTGTAAGTTCAGTCATTTTGTATAATGTTTTCAGCTCCTGGAGATGGCCCAATTGTGCTAGTTCTAGCTCCAACTCGTGAACTTGCTGTTCAAATACAACAAGAATCTACTAAATTTGGTGCATCATCAAAGATTAAAAGTACTTGCATCTATGGCGGAGTTCCAAAGGGACCTCAAGTTCGTGATCTCCAAAAAGGTAGATGACTTTGTTGTTGTACCTATGTTATGATTAACATGACTTTGGCATTTATTGTAGCTTTCATACATAGGTTATCTCCTTTTTATAGCTCTTATTATTGATGGAATTGTTGTTGGCGGTGGCCGCAATGTCATTATTCTATTATTTTATTTTATTTTTTTGCTCAGGTGTCGAAATTGTCATCGCCACCCCAGGGAGGTTGATTGATATGCTGGAGTCACATAATACCAACTTGCGAAGGGTTACTTACCTTGTTTTGGATGAGGCCGATCGAATGCTGGACATGGGGTTTGAGCCTCAAATTAAAAAAATTCTCTCCCAGGTTATATGTTTTTTTCATAAGGCTTTCTTTCTGATTTTATACATTTGAGAAGTATGCTGTTGATGTTGGTATTATGTTGTGTCCAACATGGATTTAAATTTTCCGCACTCAATGTCTATTTTCATGCAGTCGTCATCTTTTCTTCAACATGTCTTTTCCCAAAATACTTTAAAATGATGAATAGAAGGACACTATAATTATCTAATTACTTTCAATGAGATGCTTGTAGTGGCACCTAAACAAGCAGACAACATACTCCTTGTTTAGTTTGGAAAAAATATTGATCACATGATGTTTTACGTGTGCAGATCCGTCCGGATCGTCAAACTTTATATTGGAGTGCTACTTGGCCTAAGGAGGTTGAGCACCTCGCAAGGCAATATCTTTACAACCCATACAAAGTAAGATCTTAGTCCAGTTATATTTGATGGCCTTCTGTTGTCGAGTTGCATCCCTCTATAAAATTTGCTTTCATTTTTTATGTCCCGTTAATGCACTTGCACTTGTGATATAGCATCTCTTTTCAGTGTTTGGGCTTTTTCAAGTTTGAGGCATTTAGAACTTTTTTAAAGAAAATGAATTATTATGTCTATGAATGGATAGCAACTTCTCTTCAGGAACCTTTTCTTTTTAGGATTCCAGCGGTTATTTATTTGTCTTGTCTGACGTTGATGCAGGTGATTATAGGTTCTCCAGATTTAAAAGCTAACCATGCTATACGTCAACATGTCGACATTGTTTCTGAGAGCCAGAAATATAACAAGTATTACACCTTCAAGTTGTTATGGGTTGAATTTTTTCCCCTTATTACTTACACATCATAGGGCAATTGGTACTTCTTTTAATTGATTGGTCCTCAAATTCCAGGTTAGTAAAGTTGCTGGAGGATATTATGGATGGTAGCCGAATACTTATTTTCATGGATACCAAGAAAGGTTGTGATCAAATTACTAGGCAGCTCCGCATGGATGGATGGCCTGCGCTCTCAATCCATGGAGATAAAAGTCAAGCAGAAAGGGATTGGGTCCTCTCAGAGTTCAAAGCTGGGAAGAGTCCAATAATGACTGCTACCGATGTTGCTGCTCGTGGTTTAGGTAACTGTGCATGCGTAATTATTGTGCTCTGCACCTTTGTCCTTTATCTTACTCTTGGGCCATTAAGTTTTACATGACTTCAGAGTCTGGGATTTATGTGTTTCTTTTAATCATGTGATCCCACGACTCGCCAACATTGTGTACAATTATATATATATATAACAGTGTCCAAACAATCAAGTTAACTTGCAATAAATATCTTCGCCTTGTTGTAATATTCAAGCCTTTTTTTATGTCATTGGATTGGTTTTATGATTCTCGATTTCTCATTTACTGCTTGCTTTGAGTTTTACATTTTTCTCTTCAGCCATATCTTCTGTTAAGAACTGGGAAACACTATAGTCTTGAAAGTTTAAGCTTCTACTGTTCGACCTCTGGAAGCATTTTAAGGGAGGAGAATTGATTGATGACTTGCTTTAACATTTGTATTACTGTTTGTTTTGGTTTGCCTTAGATGTGAAGGATGTAAAATATGTGATCAATTATGACTTTCCGGGATCTCTTGAGGATTACGTACATCGCATTGGTCGAACCGGAAGGGCTGGGGCAAAGGGAACAGCCTACACTTTCTTTACGGCTGCTAATGCTAGATTTGCAAAGGAACTGATCACCATCCTGGAAGAAGCTGGTCAGAAGGTCAGTCCTGAATTAGCAGCAATGGGGCGTGGTGCACCTCCATCATCAGGTTAGTTGATGAGCGAATCTTTTCCTGAAAAATGCGCAAATCTATGGAACTCACTTGTCCTCAATTTCCTTAAACAATTAAGATAGGATTCAAAATACATGGAGAGACACCAGAAACTTGCTCACTAAAACCATTTTATCTTTGTTTCCATTGAAGCAGGTCATGGAGGTTTCCGTGATCGAGGGAGGGGTTATGGGGGTGGTCGCCACTGGAGCTAATTGATGAATGATAACTCTGAGCTTGACGGCTGAGGGACAAAACCCACAGCATCTCAGCTCACACATTAGGGAAAACTTTGTATAATTTGAGGATAGATTTTAGGAGTTGTTTTTCTAATTTGACCTTTTCTGTTTCCTTTTTCCTGTTCCATTTCCTGTTGACTGGTAAAACTGCCTTGAAGAATCATTGGCAACTAGTGTTCCTATTAGATTCTGTAATATAAACTTGTCAAATTGTTAACATCCATTACTTTGTATACAGTATGTTTGGGAAAAGAAAAGGCATTTCTCTGGATAAGGACAGTGTTTTATCATGTTTTATTCAACAAGAAAAAAGAAACAAATAAAATCATTTTCACTTGATAATCCATCCTATTGGAGGATCCACATGGATGATTGAATTTGTACGGAGTGTTTTTCAGTCCAAAAGTCCAATTCATTGAAAATTGAATCGACAAATAATCAAGAATACATGTACACTAGCCGAATTTAAATAGAGAAAACATTACAGTTTTTTTGGTCAAAAATAAAAATTATAGTTTTGAATAAAAATTCTAAAAAACTGTAATGTTTTTAAAAGATTAATTTTATTTTTTAAATATTTATTTGTTTGTTTATGTGATAAAAAAAGAGTAAAAAAAACAATTTTCTCCAAACGACTATTTAAATAAAACTAGGTTAATATTATTTTAATTAAATAAATTATTTTAAAAATAAATAAATAATAATNAATAATTTTACAAAATTTAAGAGATAAAATTATTTTTTATTTAAAAAATTTTAATTAAAACATCTTTTAAAGTATTAAATATTGATGTGCCTCTTAAAATAATTAATAAAATTTTATTTGTACGACTTTTTTAAAGATGATCACAAAATTGTAAATAAAATATTTATTTTTTTAACTAAAAAAATATTGGCCCATAATCTTATCATGCTCGAATTTAAATTAATCGCAGCACAATGTAATCCTCAAATTTAATACATACCAAAATAATAATCAATATAAGGCAGCTGCCTCCATAACCGTTGGATTGTCGATAGCCGAATCTAAAAGAATTGGAATAACGTCCATCCAATCGTTCCTGTGGCTGCTCTACTTGGAGCGGTATAATTATATCAACTTGCTGCTTCACTACTGTTAAGTAGAAACCAGAGAACTTTGAAAGAGTAGTCACAACGATATCGTCAACAATGAGCGAAGCTCCAAAGCTCTACACCAACAAACCCAAGAAAGGTAAAATATCCAACTCATAAACAAAACCCCTCCTGTTTTCGGGTTGATTTCTGAAAAAAAAAAAAAAGAACCATCCTTTCTTGTACAGCAACGCAAGAATCTTTCATTCGTATTTTATATATTTCTTGGATTCAATCATTGAAATTATTGATCTTTAATCATTTCTTTATCTTTTGTTAACAGCTCAGATGAAGCAAGTTCTAGAACAGCTGAAAGGGAAGGACTTTGCTTCGTCAACACCACCAGGGGCATCAGCATCATCAGCTGAAGCAGCAGCAGCATCATACAAAATGGGGTCCGGCTCTTCAGCTCCGCCACCTCAGCCACCAAAGGAGTCATTTGCTAGGCGTTACAAGTTCCTTTGGCCCCTTCTCTTGACTGCCAATCTTGCTGTTGGAGGTCATTTTCCGTCTTTATTGTATTTAATTTGTTTTTGCATTTGCATATGTGCTTGTTTATACTGAAAGGGGTTTATTCCTTCTTGGCTTGAAGAGTGATGCTTTTGCTGTTGTGTGCTTTTGTTGATGCTGTGGTAGGTTGTTGATTTGTTTGTAGAATGGAGTTCAGTTGTAGTTAAATCCTTTGCAATTTTTGGAACTAGGCTTATTTCAAATGGGATTGAATAGAACGTAAAAACCCCACTTAATTTTGTTTGTAGTTGTCATGTTGATTTTAGTTAATATCTTACATTTTCCTTCTGGATAGTGTTTGCTATTGCTCATTCAAAGTTGGTTATTTTGATGGGAGCGCAAGTGTTGTGCTGATGACTTTATCATGATTCATAGGAATATTAGTGGAGAGATAGTTTAGCAGGTCGTTACTCTCTATATTACATCTGCATGACTTAAAACATTTCGTGAAGGATCCATTTGCCATTGGGGAAATATTAAAAATTTAACGGTTTGTTGTCTTCTCTATGGGGAATAGAGCAGACAACAAAACTTTCTGCTTACAGGAATGCATATTCTTGCCAATTTTGAAATTAAACTGGCAGAAATATGTAAGAATTGCTTTCCCCTTGTGTCTACTCCTTCGAACTAGCACTCTTTGTGGCTGACTTAGATACCCAGGGTTGATTAACTAATCTACACGATTACATTTGTTTCTTGGCCATGTGTCATTCCTGTGCTCTGACTTTACTTAATTTCATATTTAAACCTAGAATTAACATCTAGAGATCTTTCTAGTGGCCCGTATATATGTGTGATAAGCCTTCTTTTGAGTATATATAATCAATATGTCTACCTGGGAGAGCATATTATGAGTTAAATTGGAGTTAAATACATTCCTAGATACATAATTCTTGCATGTATGTAATAGTATTAAACTGTACTTATGTCCGACATACTGTGCCATGCATGCACGTCTACTGCTTCATAGTTTTAAAGCAAATGATTAACATATTATTAGAGTTCTGTTAACTTTGGTGCTAAGGTTCGGGTTTGGATGTATACAAGGGCATATCCCTCTAATTCATCTCCAGTACGTGAAACAAGTACAGATGTATACAACTATGCATGTTGCCTTTCTTATATAGATTCTTGTACAACTCAGATTTACTCAGCCTTAATTTCAGCAATATTCTACTGGCTGTTGACATGCTGTGCAATAATTCTCTATTTAGAGCAGCTCCTTGAAACTTCAGGTCCCGTTTCCACTTTCTTGTTGGAGCGGACTTTCTCTCCTATTTGTAGCTGCTGTTGAAATTCATATTCCATTTTCTTGCTTTTAGTTTTCTTCTTTATTTAAGTTGTTTGAGATATGAAAAACATGGACATCAACTAAAGTCTGGCATAATGGACAAGAAAAGGGATCTGATTTCTCTCTCTCTCTCTCTCTTTTATCTTTTTCTTTTTGGCTTTAGCTTTAGTAGGAGTGGTTAGGACGTGTCTTAAATTGAAATCTGATCCATCTACATGAGGCTAAAAGGAAAATTTTTTCATTATGAGAACTGCAGCAAAATTCAATTAAGTGTCAATCCAAACAGGTTGGGGTTGGGTTCATGAATCCTTAAATGGCTTTGTTCAGGCCATAATTACAGTTATTTTGGTAATTATTATCAATATCTTTTACCTTGTTCCATGAACATGGTAATATGGAAGTCACTAAAAATATTCCTATCACATGTGCACATCTGCACTAGTTGACCCATGAAACCCTGTTTAGAATGATTTTATTATTATTAAGTACTATTCACGAATCATGATGAACTATGGTCATGTGATTCTTATAATAGTAATAAACAGTAATAATAACAATAGTAATAAAAATAACTCGATACTCACATGATATGTGGCACTCTGACTTGTATCTAAATGGATTCATGAGTTCGTGTAAAGTATGTGAGAACCCACTGAAAATTCTTACAAGCTGTCGAAAATCCTTTTCTGTCTCAGGTGTATTTGTTTTTGCTATGAGTTCTCAGATAATAGTGAAATAAAACAGATTTTAGTGAATTAGCTGAGCCTACAGTTGAGTCTTATTCTTTTTTCCCCCCTCCTCTTCTTCTTCTTCATGTTTCTTCAAGAGGAGGGAAAAGGGGAGGGAAAGATGAGGAAGGTGGGGGGTTTTTTATAATAGTGTTTGATTTAATTTTTATGCTAGGTTATCTTCAGTACTATTATAGAGTATTACTCCAGTGTTCTTGGAACATAATAATAGTGTTGAGTGGATATCTCCTTTATTGGTCCCCAGTTCATCACTAACGCAAATTTTGCCTAGTTTCACACAGCATGATCGTACAGTATTGAGCTGTGAAATTATTCTATTCATATTCAATGAGGTGAGAGATAAGTTCACTGGAAGTGGACATGTTTATCGAATGCATTACATTGATTGAGGAGTTGAATCAGCAGTAGTGGATAAGGTAAATTTTTTCTGTGCTGTGTTGTTGATGAGCACATCTTGAATAGTCGTGTTGGTGTCTTCCTTTGATAATTACCAAAAAGACCCAGTAATAATAACTAGTTGTGGTGCTTTATCAATGTACCTAGAGAGCCGGTGATAATAAATAGTTGCGGGGTGCTTTATCAATGTATCTAGATCTTAACTTTTCATGCCTTTATGCTGTAATAGAAGTAATCATTCTTTGTTTTGTGGTCCAAGCATCCAGCACCTGGACTTAATTTGTTTGTTTATTGCCATGTGGATATATTGACCTGTTTTAGCTTTATAATGGAGGTTTTTCATTTTGTGGTCCTAGCGTCCAACTTTTGCTTTTTGATTTTATGAGGAATTGTTAAATTTTGCAATTGTTAAAACTTATAGAATGATTCATGTAGAAGGTTTCAATGTATTTGCTTGGAATATAGGTAATAAGAATGTTTATGTGCTATGACTGAGTTTTGTTTAAAATTTCTGCAGCTTACTTTTTTATGAGGACCAAGGGAAAAGATACAAGCATAACAGAGGAAGAAGGGACAGATGTCACCACAACTTCGGTTTCAGCTACCACTGCTACAACTGCTCCAGTCACTGAGAAACCATTACCCTCACCACCCATTACAGAGGCTGCAAAGTTGCACGAACCAATTCCTGTGAATCAGCAGCGTGAACTTTTCAAGTGGATATTGGAAGAGAAAAGAAAGGTCAAACCAAAAGATCCTGAAGAGAAGAAGCACATTGACGAAGAGAAAGCCATTCTTAAACAATTTATCCGAGCAAAATCTGTTCCAAGCATCTAACTGATTGCATGTTTACCAACTTAGGGATACCAGGAGTGGATTGCTCATATGTTGATGAAACAGTATGCTTCTCCTGTTTCTGAACATCAAATTCAGTTTTGCAATACATAATATCTGCCTTCTAGATGGAATTATTCACGTCTATCATCTGCTTAAGAAGTTTTATAATTCATTGTTGCTTCAATTTTGATATGATGGTAGTGTTCTTGGCATCAGCCTAAATTTTGATGATCTTCAATAAAGTTAATAAGAGGTCATATATGCATACCCCTTTAGGAAATTTGAAGTTGTTTCATCATGGTTGCGGGAGCCATTTGAAATGGCCCAAGTGAGAACAAAATATCTGACAGAGTGGCCAAACCGAACATTCACTTGCTACAATTTCACAAGAAACAGCAGCATTAGGTTTTCTTCTATACCAGGAAGTAGAAAACAAAAAGCCATGAGGTTGCCTTTCATCTTTAGTATTCCCTCAATGCACATGGGATGTGAATATGATATTTGTTTTTTTCCATTAGTCTTGTTCCTTTCTCTAACATCATTTTCATTGGAAGAGAACTTCCTACTTCGTTTGCAGGCCAATTTTATAAAATTCTAAAATGAATATATTCCGACTTTCACATGATCCTTGGGGAAAGGTGCACAATTTCCAAAAAGGATGTGGACACCCAAATATTACTTAAATACAGTCCACATACAACTCGGAGGGTCTTAAAATCCAACTTATAATCTGAAGTACCGAAAGGGTGCTATTCCAATCCCCAATTGTGTTTCATGTCCCTCAAAAATCTCCTCATTATACTAAAATTTAACAACATATACTATATAGACACTCCGAGACTCCAAAATCAAAGCTTTTGAAAGATTATATATGGAACTATATCCAGAATATCCTCTTGGATTCTTAAATACTATACAAGAGAGAGCCAAAAGGTGATCAGCGAATAATTTGATGCAATGATGATATTTCATTAAATTATCAAAATTTTATAATGAGATGCTTAATCATAAGTTAGGTAGTTTGAACAAAGAGCAGAAAGGAGAGCTAAGTGAATGGAACTAAACAATAGAATACATTTGAGCAATCAAGAAAAATGGACCACTTATGAGATTTACATATTATTTTGGTGACAACAGTCAAAGAATCAATTTTTGGTTTTCTTTTATTTTGAAGCTAAAAAATACTTTTTTTTTTCAAGTCTCCTTTCCTCTTAACAAAGTGAAATGCAATAAATTTTGACAATTATGACAACCCAATTTGGTCAAGTAGAGGTTTGTATAAATTAAGAGTATTTTTGGTTAAAGAGAGATGAAGCCATGTGGAGTCTTGTATATAAAATGAGAGAGGCTGGGGAATGAAAGTAACATGAGAGGTTGGCTTAGTGTTTAATATTTTCTATGTATGTTACTAGAGAAATTGCATGTGTGGATTGGATCATAATTTGAGTGGAAAGAGAGAGAGGGACAAAGGCGCGGGCAGAGAGATGACGACGATGATGGAGAATTGTTGTTGGATTTATTGAGTATCACGTGAATGCACGAGGCCACAACAGCTACATCTGCTGCAATGGGGTGCGGGGACTCCTCAAAGTTAATGTGACATGATACAATCATCAATCATGGACTTGTGGGGACTTCTTTGATCTCTCCTCTGAAAATGTATATAAAATTATATGCAAAAGATAACAAGCTTATCATAAACACCATAATAATTTCTACTTCTTTGTTACAATTATTTGGTTCATGTTACTATAAATAATACTTTTCTTTTCATTTTTTTTATTTCTTATGTTAATGACTAGATTCATGTTTACCTCCACGAGCTCAACTGAGTGATTTTCATGAAGTTTTCTTTAGTTAAGTATTCGAGTTTAAATTCTCGACAAGATAGGAAGTTAAAATTGATTTATATATCATTACAATTGATTTAGACATTATCCACTTGTGTATACGTTTCAGAAGAAAATATGATACCTTTGGTGTCAAGAACTCAAGATATTGGTTGCACCAAAAATATACCTTAAAAACAAAGTTCTTAAAAAAGATAATAAAATTTTGAATACTACTTCTAATACATTAAAATTAAGGTTGTGTAAGTTCATATTATAATCGGATTCAGAAGAATCCGATTGGATTTCATATAATTTAGATTAGGAAAAAATCTATATGATTCCAATTCGAACCTCAAATCTAATTCAATCTGATCTTATCCGAATTATATCAAATTTAGATTGGATGAATATTTTAGATAAATTCAAATTCAAATCGGTTTAGATGAGTTCAAATTTTGGATAAAAGCCATCTCTCACATTTTCGACCTCATCTCTTTTCACCTCTCTTTGAGACAAAACTCATTGAAGCCAGTGGAGTATCCAGCTTAGCCGGCATCTTTCTCTTCAATATCGTTAGCTGCTAAGACACTATCCTCGAACGAGGAGGAGGACGAAGAACAAGCAGCAAAGAAAGAATAGGAAAGCCCAGTTGGTGGCTTTTCAAGGCGAAAACGAAACAGAGAAGTGGGTGATAATGATGAAGAAGGTGAAAACTTTACATGGGTTAATGGCTACTGCTGGTTTAGAACTATATGAAATTAGGGATTTTTACGTTTGTGGCTTTATGCTTTTATATGTTCTTTTTTCTTTTTTAATAGCACTGGTGTAACTATGATCGGATTATTCATATAAACCCGAGTTTGATCAAATTCGATTAGACGACACAAATCATATCCACTCAAATTTGAAGCAAAATCCAAATCCAATCTTAATTTGTACGGATTGAATTGGATCAGATGATTCGGATCTATTCAAATCCTATCCAATGCCTAGGCCTAATTAAGATTTATTGATAAAAAATTTGTTGTTCATCAAGTGCGTGCAAAATTATACTTGAAAAGTTAAATTAATTTAAGTATCTAACTATTTCATGAAAAATCTACATTATCCTTAATAATTCGTTACTTAAAAAATTTGAACGCTAAACATTCATTTATTGTTTATTTTACCGTTAATAGCTTCAAACCACATCGCCTCAATTCCATTAGAACTTGAAATTGGTGGGTTACAAATTTACAATCGTGTTGTTCTTTATGTATCAAAGCGGCCCATTTTTCGGCTTTAACTAAGTACATTTCTAAAATTACCCTTTTAAACCTAATCATTTTTTGGGCGTAAAGGCAAGGTGAAAAACTTCTTTGCCGTGTAAGCTGTAAGTAACTCAAATAATGGCCATAAAAACCAAGACATTAATTATATAATTTATGCTTTTAATCATGCCACTCCGCCCGTACAATAAATAAACATTCTCTCTTTCTCATTATAAATAACACATAAACTAACTCCAAAACTTTATAAAATCATCTTCTCTCTTTCTTTCTCTCCATACCCACGCGTGCACGTACACATGCACATTCATATATAAAAAGAAAAGAAAGCTTTGTCGTCATGGCCATAGTCAGTACTTATGATGCGTGATTGATTTTGATTAAGCATCTATAAGAGTGAACAAAGAAAGAGGCCGTGCGTGCGTGCGGACAGGCAGTTTAAGATTAGTGAATTTAGCCAATCAATTATAATGGACAATTTATTGCTGATTTTGTTCCTAACAGCGGCAGCAAGCTTTTTCTCCACTTTAATTCTATATCTCAGATCATCATCACCATCACCATCAAGATCAAGAAGAAGATCATTCACAAGCCAAAGCCATAGCCATGGCCATGGGCAGCTTCCTTTAGGCACTCTTGGTTGGCCCATCGTTGGAGAATCCTTAGAGTTCATTTCTTGTGCTTTAACTGACCGCCCTGAAAGTTTCATGGACAAGCGCCGTTGCATGTAAGTGAATTAGCATAAACACACCATATGTTGATTTTGTTTTTCTCTTCTTCTTAGTTTTTTTCCCCATATTTTGATAAATAATATGTGGTTTTTAAATTATTAGGTATGGTAAGGTGTTCAAGTCACATATTTTTGGGACACCAACTATAGTATCAACAGATGCAGAAGTGAGCAAATTTGTTCTACAAAGTGATGCAAAGGCTTTTGTGCCATTTTATCCAAAATCACTCACTGAGTTAATGGGAAAGTCCTCTATTTTGCTCATCAATGGAGGCTTGCAAAGGAGAATCCATGGACTAATAGGATCTTTCTTCAAATCCGCTGACCTCAAAGCTCAAATCACTAGAGACATGGAGAAATATATTCACAAATCAATGGAGAACTGGATGCAAGATCAGCCCATTTACATTCAGGATGAATCCAAAAATGTAAAAATCTCTCTACTCTTATTATTATTATTATTTGAAATTTGAAGATATTCAACTCTAATATAATTCTTGAAGTTTGAAATTGTTCTATCTTAGATTCCGCTGTAGAGTACGATCGGATGATAAAACAAAATATGTGTCAACTCTTTCTTTGGCTTCTTCTTTTTCATTCTAAGTTTTATGGGAAAGTAAATAAAAAGTCCCCATATAGACAAAAGATAAACGACAACTCTCTCTCTTTTCATCTCTTTTTTCCCCAGGCCCCCCATCTTGTGAAAAGAAGTCATTGAAGTTTGAATTTTATCTCTGGCTTCTACTTAGGTTTTATTTGCTATTTTATTTTCTTCCTGCTTTTTTTTTTTGGGTTAAGTAAAACAAAGGCAGTTGTCTATGGGGTTCATAATAATTTTGCATGAATCATGTTGTCTGGGAAATTTTGATCCATAATAATTATGTCACATAGTACTTTTCAAAAGTTACTGAGAAAAGAAAAATACTCTTTTTGTGCCTCTGCAGATTGCATTTCAAGTACTTGTCAAAGCATTGATTAACTTGGATCCAGGTGAACAAATGGAGATTCTCAAAAAACAGTTCCAAGAATTTATCTCTGGCCTCATGTCTTTACCTATTAATATTCCTGGAAGCCAACTTTATAGGTCATTACAGGCAAGTCAAATTAAATGGAAATTAAATTAACTAATATGGGCGGCCATATGCACGCATATGGGTTGAAAATTTTTATTTTGATTTTCAGGCAAAGAAGAAGATGGCCAGGTTGATACAAGAGATTATTCAATCTAAGAGGGATGGTGGCATGTCTAATATTAATGTACCTAAAGATGTTATCGATGTGTTGATGATGAACAATGCAAGTGATCAGCCATTAACGGATGATTTAATAGCAGATAATATGATTGATATGATGATTCCAGGGGAGGATTCAGTGCCTGTTCTGATGACTCTTGCTGTAAAATATCTCTCCGATTACCCCGCTGCTCTTCAGCAATTGACGGTATAGTCTTGTTCTTTTCTTTTTGGACTTATTATTATTAATCGGCAGAATTATAGTTTATTTTTTTAAATGTCAGTGTCAATGTGTCATTGATTATAAGTAAGAAGCTTCATATTTGATGCCGTGATTGGACTCAGCTAGCTACGTGGATTTTTTTGCGGCCAAACATTTACTAAATGTTTTACTTTTGTTTGCATTTACTATCATTATGTCATTGTTGGTTTTCTTGTCATTTTACACGTGAGTAGAACAGCGAGATAAGCATTCAATTTCTAGGTTTTGCCCTCCTTTTTTAGTATAGCCACAGGCCACAGCGGAAAGCTACAGTATACCTCATCAAAGAAAACTAGAACAGTACAATATAAGCGGGGCCTATTTGTCAACAAAAAATGTATAGTTTTCAATTTTGGGGCAAGATGACCTATTCATATTTTGTTCCTTATTGTTGCTCTTACCATGTATATCATGTGTGGCTATCATTATTCATTGTTGTACTATTATCCATTAATTATTAACCATTCATTTTCCATTCTTTATATGATCTCATCAGGATGAGAACATCAAGTTAAAAGAACTCAAAGCTCAGCTTGGAGAGCCATTATCTTGGAGTGATTACTTATCTTTACCTTTTACACAAAATGTAAGTTATATATATATATATATATATATATATATATATATATTAGTTAATTACCTCATGTTAATTATTGTACGTATATATAACATTGATTTTTAAACAGGTGA
Source organism: Citrus medica (assembly GCA_002013955.2). NCBI lineage: Eukaryota > Viridiplantae > Streptophyta > Magnoliopsida > Sapindales > Rutaceae > Citrus > Citrus medica. Next base: position 318,457 of record MKYO02006676.1, on the reverse strand, counting down.
TTACAGAAACCCTAAGAATGGGAAATATTATAATTGGTGTGATGAGAAAGGCCATGAGAGACATTGAGATAAAAGGGTATCTAATACCAAAAGGATGGTGCTTTTTTGCATATTTTAGATCTGTTCATCTTGATGAAAGTAACTACGACTGGCCTTACCAATTCAATCCATGGAGGTGGCAAGTAAGTAGCCAGAATTTAACCCTCTTTATTTTTCGGGTTGTTTTAATCTGAGATTCTAATTAAATTTTGGATTAATTTGTGGAACTCACAGGACAATAAAGACATAAGCAACAGCAGCTTTACTCCATTTGGAGGTGGACAAAGACTATGCCCTGGTCTTGACTTGGCCAGGCTCGAAGCTTCCATCTTCCTACACCACCTTGTTACTCAATTCAGGTAACCAAATTAACTAACTTATATATATTTCACATGAAAGATGTCTCAATACTTGCTTCCAAACGTGCACCTTCCTCAATATTAATGACACATGTGACCTATAAACTTGCTAGCAAGAGCTGTAGATTTCACATTTTCCTCTGTATTTCATTTTCCAAGTGGGTCAACTACTCTTATGTGTATGTGAGAAAATGCCAAATCCTAGCAACGCACACCAAACGTTACCCACTTTAAGCTTGTAAGTGAAAAATTCAGACCCAGTCATAAAAAGATCCTTTCTATTTATTGCTTTAATTATTAGTATACTTAACGAGTGATGTGTACCTCATATTATAATCTTATCATTGACAGCATATTGAATGGTTCCCTGTGTATATATTCATTGTGCGCCATCTAATTTGTAGTTCACCTGTCGATTAAACTGGCACGTTCAAGAAACCTTGACTAGTCAAAATCCATTATAAAACCAGCTAGGGCTATTATATATTATATAGATTAGTCCTATACCATTAATAATATAGAAAATTAGGGTATGCTAGGGTTTCAGAAAAAAATTATCTGATTGGTCAAAGCCTCATTATTTGACTGCTTTGTTTAAATGTTGACAATTCAATATGACGGAGATTACATGGTTTGATTTTTGTTAATTGAAATGCAGGTGGGTGGCTGAGGAAGATACAGTTGTCAACTTTCCCACTGTAAGAATGAAGAGAAGGATGCCAATTTGGGTCAAAAAGAGAGAAGATTATAAATTGACTTAGATCATTGAGCCACTTGATGAGTCAAATTACTTTGGCCAGCGTCCAAAGAAGCTTCCATAAAATGATACTTGAAAAAGCAAACCAACAGGAAGAGACCAAATAAAAGACAACAAGAACTAGGGTTTTGGTCCTAGTGCATACGTGTGGGGGCATCAGAAGCTGACACGTCTACTTTGTCCTCTTTTCATATTTTATAGGTTATTGCACAAATAGCAATTGGAGTGTATATATTTTTTATTGGGACCCAATAATTAAATAATATCATTATTATTATTATCACTCTTTGATCGAAATTTTCCATAATTGATTCTAATTACGATCTCCTCATTTTCCTCTTTTTTTAACCTTTTTAACATGAAAATTTTATTTTAAAACAATTTGTAATGAGGTAACCATGGGAGCAACTTTCAACTTTCTAATTTTCTTTTTCATTAAAAAAAAAAGATACAGTCTTTTGTTGATTATGATAATCGGTAAAATGCCATAAAAATACGTACTGGTTTCAAAATTCATACTTTTGGACTTTGATTCAGAGAGAAACGTAATGTAAAATATAGGTTTAAAAGATATATATGTTGAGGTCGACTTATATAAGGGAAAGATAGGGACTTAATTGAAATTATGTCAATTTAATTATGGATGGGGATATTTCCACCCCACTATTTTTGTAAATCCACCCCACTTCTAGAAAATAATTACAATGAGTTCACAATATTCTTAAAAAATATAAATTAATAAAAGTTTTATACAGTTAATCAATTAAATTCTTTTATTAATTTTTTTTTCTCAGGTTCTTTGACCTTGTTTAATGATAAATTTTAATATAACTTGTATTTTACTATTTTATTATTATGATATAAAAAGAAACCTAATTATTATTTCACTACCCATATGTGTAAATGACATAAATTTGACAGTCAAATGATTTACAAGAGAATTGTGCTATAAAGACATTATGTTAGTTTAATTAAAAAATAATAATCATACTAATAAAGTAGTATTAAAAACAATGAGTTTGGTACAAATTAGAAAAAAGATTGAAGTTAAAGTAAATTCTTGATAATTTTACAAAAATTTCTTTATAATCAAATATAATTAAAAAATCTAAGTCACAAAAAAGTGTGTTAAGATAGATTTCATTACTTAATTCATAAAGCTCTTCTTGATTTGAAAATTTTAAAAATAATGTGCAACTTTTATAATTTTTTTTATGAAAATGGGGTAGATTCACAAAAAATGTGGGGTAGAGATACCATCACTCTTTAATTATAATTAATTTTACATTTTGGCCCTTCAATTTACAAGCTTCAGGTTTTTTCTTCCTCACGTTTATGATAGCCCCAATTATTAAACCACAATATTAATCATGATTGCCCATTGATCTACCAAAAGTGATATTAGTGATTCATTATTAGGGTAAAAAATAGGGGTAGAGATACCATCACTCTTTAATTATAATTAATTTTACATTTTGGCCCTTCAATTTACAAGCTTCAGGTTTTGTCTTCCTCACGTTTATGATAGCCCCAATTATTAAACCACAATATTAATCATGATTGTCCATTGATCTACCAAAAGTGATATTAGTGATTCATTATTAGGGTAAAAAAGGGAAAAATAATTATAAAAGGTGAGTGAAGACAAGTTTTAATGTAGATTATTCGAATGTGGAATTCAATTAAAATTAATATTCACAATTTTGATAACGATGGGTACAAAAAAAAAAAAATGGAGTTGCATGATTTTGAAGGAGGTCCACAATCTTTTTGCCAGTGAAGCTTCATCCATAAATGGTCCAATGATGAAGGTACTGATTGATATATCTACGAAATAGGAACAGCTCATTCTTGAAGTATTGTGACTTGCAATATTTGGTTCATGCATTCTACTTTTTGGGTATTTCTTAATTTCAAACAAATCATAATATATAATCAATGCCATCTTTCTGAAATCATGAATTCCGTGGGATTTTGGAAGTTCCAGTATTTGATTACGTAAGCACTCATACAAGGAGTCGTGTTTGGTTAATTTAATTCTACACTTTAGATTATAATAATTCTCGTATTAGTTACTGATTAGCTATATAAATCACTTTCTAGAAGAAGAGGATGGAATTTGTCATTATAATTTTCTTCTATATGATTTGGTGATTACTTTTCCTGTTTCCACTAATTATAGATACTAATTAAAAATAATCAAACTGTCAATTTCATTGTGCTTGGAAAAAAAATTGAAAGACAAGACAGAAGAGGGGAAAAAGAATTAATATAAATTCATACTGATCCAAAACTTGGTTTTATCAAAAAATTAAGTGATAATTATATACTTCCACTTTGCAGTATCAAAAAATTATGTGTATATTATAAGAGTATTGAAGATAAGCTGACAAACATTTCTCGACAATGACATACTATTGATTAATTAATCCAGAGATGATGAAACAAAACTGTTGACATCCTTATCGATTATCATCACTATTGTTAATTGTCATTATTGTTTTTAATGCAACAACGATCGCCATTAATTGTCTTTAATTAGAGAGATAATCAATCTTATCTTTGTTATCGCGTCTACATCTACAAGAGCATGATAAATTAACATAACAAATTTATTTTTAATCAATTAGAATTTTGTACATATTGGAAGGTATAATCAGTTAGATATCGTTCAAAGTATATATATATTTGGTTTTTCTTGGGTTTGAGTGTCTGTATTTTGTAATCTTCTGCCACCTTGTTTATTCGCAAATCATTTAGAAGGTTCGTATTTCATAAAATATATCAATCCATAAGAAATTAAATTGATAATTAGAAGCAACAAATCTCAAATAAGTATTAAAAAAAATCAACTGTGATAAACTATGATCAAGGAATTAATGACTCTAAACAATTTAATAGAGAAACAGGCAGGAAAACATAAAAAGCTTGTCTGTAGGGCTCAGTTAATTGCATTCTAGCTAGATTGAGCCAACTGACTAAGCCCAGCCCGAATACGATTTGGATAAAAAGTTTGAGCTCCGAAGTTATGGGCTAAAGGCGATAGTGGACCGGCCTCTTCAAAGTTCAAACCCCAGCGTACCGGGGGGAAGTTTGGGACATTTATTTTGGCATCTAGGGGTGGGCAAAAAAACCGTAGTCTTAAAAGAACCGAACCGAACCGACGGTTTTTTCTAATTCGGTTCGGTTTTTATTTTTAAAAAAAACTGAAAATACCGTTTGTAAAAAAAACCGAAATGTCGGTTCGGTATTCGGTTCACTTAGCTGAACCGAAAAACCGAATTATTTTTTAATTTTATCCAAATCAAACATTTGTTAATTTTTAACTGATTGTGTAAGATAACTAACATAAACTTGCATACACACAATCAAGAGTATATATATGTAAGTGTTACAATTTCATAAGTCTTTATAGATGGAGTATTGAAGTTTGGTTATGCATTTTGAAATTTTAATATTTCATATTTTGGGAGTATCTTATTAATAGTTAGTAAGATATTAGTGATAAAATGTGTTTTGAATACTTTGTATTTATTGTTAATATTTGTAATAA
>MKYO02006676.1:231220-313448 GCA_002013955.2 Citrus medica | reverse complement strand
AAAATATTTATATTATTAAACTTTTAGGCCTAATTAACTAATTAAAGTTTTAAATTTTTATTTAGGACATTAAAAAGACTGGACAGATTCTATTAGCCCAAAACTTTTGTTTTTATTTTAATATTCATTAAATATTTTAAACTTAAATCTATTTTTTATTTATTTTTAGATGTTATAGTTGCCCACAGCAAATCACAATTTTAATATATAATCTAATCTAATATTTGCTCTTGATTTGTTTCGACTTAACTATTGTACTGTAAATGGAATAATCCACATTTATAAAGTGCCCACGCCACCATTGAAAAGTTAATTTTGAATCTAAATTTCATTTTATTTGTTACAATTTTGTATTAAATTATTAATTTGTTCATGATAGTTTGTATCCTTTGCATACTGTGTTACTTACTAACTTAATATATGTGACTTTTGTAATGGATATTAATGGAAGATATATTTCGAACTTTACTTTTATTTGAATTTTTTTATTTTAATATGATTAACTCAAAATCGAAAACAAAAAAAATGTATTAGTTATTCGGGGATCGGGGACCCTCAGGGATCTCCTGTTATTATTCAGGGAGGGAATGGAGATTCTCTTAAATAATTTTGACGGGGATAGGGAGGGGACGAGGACATAAGCAAAATATCGAGGATGGATACGGGGAGATTAGTCCCCTCCCCTCCCCTCCCCATTGTCATCCCTAGATATTAAAATATCTAACAATACTCTAAAAAACTATCTTAGCTTCCTTTTCTATGTATTTCTTGTACTTCCGTAATATTCATCAAGTCACAGTAACATTGCTTCAACAACATTGAAAAACAGTAGGCAAAGAGTATTGAGTTATTGGTACTGCTTTATCTATTTGATTATCAATCTTTGAATAAATTAAAATTTTCCCCAAAAAAAATGAGAAATTAAAGTGAATTTAACTAATGGGTTAACTGTAAAAGCAATTGGTTTGTTTGATTTTTTAAAAAAAAACTAGAACTGTATTATAATTTATCCTTTTGAGTAGGACTTTCGCACTCCTAAATTATTAATTTTCAATATTAAGACAACACTTCATCATTTATAGTCAACAGGCAATTTTTTTCTTTTTATTTTTTCTTTTTTGAAAGAACTCAACTGGCAATTTGAATTGCAGGGTTAATCTTCTAAGACGTTTGCCGCCATTGGAATCAAGTAGGCAACAAGTAATGTTTAACATTTTCATGATTTATTTAATTAAAAGAATTTTCTTTACCTTTCGAATACTTGAGTTTGAGATCATAAGTTAAAAGCAATATTGCAAGAATATATATGAACTAAAAGTAGCATCAAAGCAAAATTTTGCTGGAAGTAAAGATAAGGAATATGGGAATGCATCGACCGGAGACTCGAGGGAAATAGCGACCTAAGATTCTTGAGGATGCGTGGCTTCTTGGATTCGAACAATAATTTTGAAGAGGAAACATCCCAAAACAAAATGAATATATACTATGCGTAACAGCAAAGAAGATGTTAATTTGCAGAAATAAAAGATTGGATCAGCGAAAATGAGATTTGGAAAGAAAAAGTACATGGAATTGCTTGAAGAAAACCACAGATATCTTCATTAGAAACAGAATTTTGCACAAAGTAATAATGAATCTTGGAATCAGTCAGAGGAAAGCAGATACCATGACTAGCATCAAAGCAATACATTGCTTCCATCAAGCCCTTCAAGTAATTAAAGGATTCCTTAATTTCTTAATTACTGTCCTGTCTATAAATAGCCAAATGGAAGATCATGTCCAGAATTATCACAACCAAAGCAAACTAAAACAAATACTTGAAATTACCAACTTTTGCTTAGATCAAATTCAATAACCATCTTTGACCATGGCTGAAGCTATCGTCTCCACAATCTTGGAGCAACTGGCTTCAATCCTTGTTGAACAAACAGCTGCAGAGGTCAGACTAATTTCGGGTGCCGAGGAGGAAGTCGAAAATCTCCACCGCCGTTTCCATTTGATTAAAGCTGTTGTTGAAGATGCAGAAAAAAGACAAATGAAGGAGAATGCAGTGAGAGTTTGGTTGGATGATCTTAAGCACGCATCCTACGACATGGAAGATGTGTTGGATGAGTGGAACACTGCTATCCGGAAGCTGCAAATGAAGAGATCATCTAGAGATACAAATGCTTCTCAGCCTGTGAGAACGGTACGTCCTTCCTTCATCATCCCTTCTTACTGGTTTTCTCCTGGGCAACTAGTCCGGCGGCATGACATTGCTACCAAGATAAAGAATCTAGATAAGAAGGTAGACAATATTGTTAGGGATATAAATGCCTACGGGTTTATTATCTCGAGGGAGCAGGGATCCGGGGAGGTCGCGCTTCGACCAAGCACTACCTCTTTTCTTGATGAATCTTATGAGGTACGTGGAAGAGAGCACCTCCAGATTAAGGTAGCAAACTTGCTAATGAGTGGTAGTGAGAGCAGTACAGTTAGTACTGGTGGTTCTAGTCAAGTGCCTACCCAACTCCCTATAATAATTTCGATTACAGGAATGGGTGGAATCGGAAAGACCACTCTTGCTAGACTAATTTTCAATGATAATGTAGTGAGTGCCCATTTCGATAAAAAGATATGGGTTTGTGTCTCTGAGCCTTTTGACGATATTAGAATTGCAAAGGCAATTCTTGAGTCTTTAGAAGGCAAAGCCCCTGATGTAGTTGAATCACAAAATGTGCTAATGCAACTACGCGAATCTATTGAGGGCAAGAAATTTTTTCTTGTCCTCGATGATGTGTGGACCGAAGAACCACAAAATTGGGAGCGATTATGGGGTTGTCTTAGGTGTGGTTCAAAAGGAAGTAGAATTTTAGTAACCACACGTAAGGTAAAGGTTGCTATTGCCATCGGAACCACCAAGTCCAACATAATTCCAATAGAATTATTATCCGATGAGGATTGTTGGTCAATTTTTAGTCAAGTTGCACTTTCTATAAGGTCAGATATTGAAGAGTACAAAAAATTTGAAAATATTGGTAGACAAATTGTAGGTAAGTGCAAAGGCTTGCCTCTTGCAGTCAAGACTTTAGGTAGTCTCTTGCGTTTTAAAGGGAAAATTGAAGAATGGCAAAGAGTTTTGGAGAGTGAATTGTGGGAATTAGAAGAAGTAGATAAAGGGCTTTTAGGGCCCTTGTTGCTAAGTTATAGAGATTTGCCTCCTCCGTTGAAAAAATGCTTTTTGTATTGTGCTATTTTTCCAAAAGACTCGAGGTTAGAAAAAGATAAGTTGATTAGATTGTGGATGGCTCAAGATTATCTTAAAGTAAAAGGAAGAGAAGATATAGAAGTAGTTGGTGAAGAATATTTTGAGAGCTTAGCCATGCATTCGTTATTTCAAGATTTTGAGAGAAGTGAACACGATGGTCGCAAGATAATAAGGTGCAAGATGCACGATATAGTGCATGATTTCAGTCAGTTTCTCACAAAAACTGAATGTAGTGCTCTAGATGTTAATAAGTCCCGATTACAACTTCCTTGTTGGAAAGCTCGACATTTAATGATTATGGGGGAAATGTCTAAAGAGGTGCCGTTTCCTTCCTTTGTTTATAATGAAACAAAATTACGTAGTCTAGCGGTTCCGAGGAGGCTATATTATAAGCGGACAATAGCTTCTTCGAAATTATTTGATCGGTTGACTTGTCTGAGGTCGATCGATGGTCCACCAGTTCGAAAAATTCCAAAAGGAATAAAAAAGTTGATACATTTGAGGTATCTTGCTTTCGGTTGGAATCCATGGATAAAAGAATTGCCAGAGGCATTGTGTGAATTATGCAATTTACAAACCTTAGATGTGAGTGAGTGTAGCTATCTAAAAAGATTACCTGAAAGAATCGGAGAGTTAATCAACTTGAGGCATTTAATAAACAGTTGGCATGATGATTTAAGTTACATGCCCAGGGGAATGGAGAGATTGACTAGTCTTCGAACGTTAGGGTCATTCGTGGCAAGTCGGGGCAAGAGCAGCAAAGCATGTAGTAGTCTTAAAAGCCTGAACAAGTTGAAACACCTTGAGGGGTCTCTTACATTAAGAGGGTTGGGAAATGAGAGAGATCTTGGTGATGATAATGATGATGAGAAAGTAGATCTCAAGAGCAAGATGAAATTGGTTGATCTGCATTTACGGTTTGATTCTACGACGAAAACAAAGGATCATCGAGTAGTTCTTGAATGCTTGCAGCCACCTCCAAGTTTAGAGAAATTAGGAATTTATGGATATGAAGGTGACACCATATCCCCGACCTCGGATTGGATGCTCTCATTAACCAAACTGAGGGTGCTGACTTTACAATTTTGCATCAAGTGTGAATGTCTGCCCCTTTTGGGAAAATTGCCTTGTCTTGAAACACTCACTTTAGAGGGTATGTCAAGTGTAAAAAGACTTGGAAATGAATTTTTGGGAATAGCAGAAGACGACCAAGCTCGAGCTGATCAAGCTGAGACCGCATCATCAATTATTAGGGGCACCGCCTTTCCCAGGTTAGAAACACTCGAATTCGTGGGTATGGCAAAATGGGAAGAGTGGGATGATTGCGAGATTACCGGAGGAAAGACAATTATGCCACGTCTTCGTCACTTGTCGATTAGTAGGTCCCCCGAATTAAAGGCGCTGCCAGACTACATTCTCGGATCAACATCACTAGATAAGTTGTCAATATATAGTTCTCATCATCTTAAAGCTCGATACAACAATCAGACAGGACCAGACTGGCCAAAAATTTCTCACGTTCCCAACATTAGGTTTACTCTTCATGGTCCAGCTGCACAGGGAAGTTTGTAAAGATCCTCGAATCAAACAATCTTCAAGTAATTTCTAAACCATATCATCTCGTTTATTAATTATATATGTACGTCTGTGAATTAGTTGGTTCAAGATTGGTCAGAAATTAATTTTTATTAATAATAAGTTACATAATATGTAAATCAGTCTTCTTTTTTTTTTTTTTTTAAATTTCTCTTTCCTTGCAATCACGCTTTAAATGTATCTGCCACATTACTTATTATGATCTGTTTAACTAGAAGAAAAGGCCACTAGGCAGATTGTATATGTACATCTAGCCAAACTAAAAGCAAACTTTAAAAAAGAAGCTGAATGTGTTGTGCAATTGAGGTTGGTTCGTGGTAACTTATTATTAATATATAACTAGTACTAAATCACTGCATATGTATGAGTACTGTTTAATTATTATGAATTCTAAATTAATGTTGATTGCATTTTGCAGAAGCAGAAGGGGATACGTTACATATTTACGTTCATCATCAATATGTTGTTGTCTGGCTAAACTTATACATCTTGTGTCAATAAATTGAATTGGCTGATGACATGTTTCGGGTTAGTTTTAGATATTCGTTATAAAGCCCATGTTTCTCATATGATTTTGATTATTATATATGATATGCACGACGAGAGTAGATAGTCTTGTTCTAATTTAAAGCATACTAATTAAACACTTCTTTTGATTTCAGGATATACATGCATATGGAGAATGCTACTAGCTGCCCGGCATTTCGCTTCTTCTTCAGAGGTATGGATGAGACCAAAACTATGCTTTGAAGGTAAGCTGAGTAAGCTATATATGATGTAGAGCTAGCGTACAGGACTAACTCTTCTTCGTTTAACTTTTTGACAAGGTTTATTATGCGTGTAATTGGAAGAATTTAAAAAATATTTTTCTTTTTTTGGATTTTACTAGATGAAGAATAAGAGGTTTCTTGTAGTTACTTACTTGTAGTTATTTTGTCTCTTGTATCGGATGGTCCTCTGGACACAAGTGAGAGCGCACAAGTCTCTTCAACCGAAACTTCTTTATGTATTTTCTCGTATAAAGCTGTATTTTCCTTTTGTATTTTTCCGTATGAGATAGTAGAGCTCCGGTATCAAGCTACAGTTTCGCTACTGTATCGCTACAGTATTGAACCTACAGTTTCGCTATAGTGGTGGAGCTACAGACTCGCTACAATTGTAAAGCATATTGTTGTATTTAAACTGGAGGAAGACACAGACTCCTCAGATTTTCATTTTTCCTTCTCTCTCTTCTTCTTCTTCTTCTTCTTCTCTTCCTTCTCTCATCTCTCTCCTTCTCTCTCTCTAAGATTGGGAATATGAAATCTGGAAGGAAATAATTTTCCTGTCTTCAGATTAATTTCCCGTCTTTGAAAAAACTTTCCTTTAAAGCTTTGCCTCAAGCAATTCAAATGTAAGATTTGTAATCTTTCCCTTTAAAGTTGTAATAAAGTTTAAATTCATGTATGTTTAAATTTCTGTCATTTAATTTAAAGCAATTTAAATTTCCGTAATTTAATTTAAAGTAATTTAAATTTCCGCAATTTAATTTAAAGCAATTTAATTTTCACAATTTATTTTAGAGCATTTAAATTTTATGCATGTTTTGCATACTGATCTGTATCAGATCTGCCATATAAATTGCTATGTTCCTCTGAGGCAACGAGACCAGATCTCAATCCAATGAGTCCTTTGGACTCCAAATCTTTTATTTCTTCTTTACAGTGTTGTTCTAATTCCATATTCATTTGAATAAACACTTACAATGAGCCTTAAATCTTGTTGTTTATGTTGATGATGTGTTGATTGATTTAAGGAGTTCGAACACCATTGCATTAAAGAAGATATTGTCCCCAAAAAATTCCATGAGAAAACAAACGAAAGGCTTTCTGCCGCCAATAATTCAAAACTCAATGTTAAATCTAAAGTTGATGCCTCTATTCACAACAATGGTTTTGAATTTAAAACTTCCTTTATCCTTACAAATGATATACATCATACTGTCATTTTAGAAACTCCTTTTATCAATCTCATTATCTCATATACTGTCAATTATGATAGTATATCCTTTAAAGCAAAAATCAAAAAACTTGTTTTTCCTTTTATTGAGAAATCTAAAATAAGAAATTTAAATATTGTTAAAGCTTGTTCTGTTTACCAGAACCACATTAATACACTTCTCAAATCTAAACAAAGTGATTTAACTTGTTTGAAAAAGGATTTGAGTCTACAAAGAATTGAAAACCAATTACAAAATGAATTTCTTAAAACAAAAATTTCTGATTTTAAAGCTTTAATTGAAAGAGAAATGTGTTGATTTACCAACTGCTTTTTGGAACAGAAAACAACATTTGGTAGATTTGCCATATGAAAATTCTTTTGACGAAAAACAAATACCCACTAAAGCTCATCCTATTCAAATGAATATGGAATTAGAACAACATTGTAAAGAAGAAATAAAAGATTTGGAATCCAAAGGAGTCATTGTAAAATCCAGATCACCATGGTCTTGTGCCGCTTTTTATGTTAACAAAAATTCATAAATTGAAAGAGGAACACCTAAATTGGTAATAAACTACAAACCTCTTAATAAAGCATTAAAATGGATTAGGTATCATATACCTAATAAAAAAGATTTGCTTCAAAAACTTCATTCTGCTTTCATATTTTCTATATTTGACATGAAATCCGGTTTTTGGCAAATTCAAATTCACCCTAAAAACCGTTGTAAAACTGCTTTCACTGTTCCTTTTGGATAATATGAATGGACTGTTATGTCATTCGGATTAAAGAATGCGCCTTCAAAGTTCCAAAGGATTATGAATGATATTTATAACTCTTACTCAGAATTCTGTATTGTTTATATTGATGATGTGTTGATTTTTTCCCAAACTGTTGATCAACATTTTAAACATTTAAAGACTTTCTATCTTGCCACTAGAAAAGATGGTTTAGCTATTTCTAGTTCTAAAGTTTCTTTGTTTCAAACGAAGATCAGGTTTCTTGGTCATTACATTTCCAAAGGAACCATCACTCCCATTGAAAGGTCACTTGCCTTTACTGACAAGTTTCCTGATAAAATCCTAGAGAAAACCTAATTGCAACGATTTTTGGGTAGTCTTAATTATGTTCTTAATTTTTGTCCGAATATCAATAGGATTGCAAAACCACTGCATGATAGGTTAAAGAAAACTCATGTTGCATGGTCAGAAGAACATAATAAAATTGTTAAACACATAAAAATCATAGTAAAAAACATTCCGTACTTGTTACTTGCAAATTCTGCATTACCAAAAATTATTGAAACTAATGCATCAGATTTAGGTTATGGAGGTATACTAAAGTAAAGGGAAAATGATAAAGAACAAATAGTGCAGTATGTTTCTGCGCACTTGAATGATTGCCAAAGAAATTACTCTACTATTAAAAAGAAATTCTTGCTATCGTTTTATGTGTATCTAAATTTCAAAGTGATCTATTAAATCAAAAATTTTTACTTAGAATTAATTGCAAAGCTGTAAAACATATTTTAGAAAAGGATGTTTAAAACATTGCATCAAAATAGATTTTTGCACGATGGCAAGTCATTTTAAGTATTTTTTATTTTGATATTGAGTTTATTAAAGGAGATACAAATTCTCTCCCTGATTTTCTAACTAGGGAATTTCTTCAAAACAGATAAATGCCGCCCAAAAAGAAAGACAAAGGGAAAGGGATTCTCAAAGACCCTGTGTCCCAGACACCATTGAAAGCCTCCCAACCTTCCTCTCTTCCGATCTGTAAAATCATGCTTTTCAAAATATTCTTGTCTTTTAAAGAAACCGTTATGTTGGGATAACAGTCAAAAGAAATGAGTCCTTTACAGAGACTAGATTCAATACTACTGAGTAGGGAATCATCAAAAGAGATGAACCTCCCATCTCTGAGGACAACTAAAATAGAAGTATCACTGTTAGAAAGAAAACCACTGAATGGAACCTTTCTGGTAGTGGAAGAATTATTGAATCTGAGCATCCACCTCTTAGGAGCATAACCATCGATCATGGTGAACCTTCTATTGAGATTAAAGCCTCACCTTATAAAATCCATAAAGATCCAGATACAGATTTAGATAGCATTATTCAATAGATTTAGATAGCATTAGTACATCCAGCAAGATGTACTATTTAGTATATGTATATATATTATTGGGACCTAACATGAAAATATTATTTTAAAACAATTTGTCATAAGATAACCCATCCGCAGACATGGAAATTGGAAAAGCTGGAAAATGCTGCTTTCGAATAATCAAAGTCTGCTATAGTCGCCAAGAAAGGAAACGAGCAAAATACAAATATAGTCTATCAATGTTTATGCTTAATGTAACGTTGCGTGTTGACAAAGTTGCTGGTTAATGACTTTCGAGCGGTTGCTTTCAGAACGAAAGAGTGTGACTGTAATATTCACTTCATCTCATCAATTTAAAAATTAATTAAGATTACTCCTCCTCAAAAGATAGTATTGATTAAGCTTACAGTTAGATTACACATATTAATTTGTAGTCAACTGATGAAAGGTCTACCAACTTAGCTTAACAAACTGTAACAGGTGAGGCAAAATGAATTGTGTTTGTGTAAATGACGATTAGTCTAGCTGGCTGTTACACCAACAAATATGATAGATAACTAACATCTCGCTGAACTTTAAGTAAATATCTAAATGGTTATTAATTGGATACAGCTTCAGCTTTTGGACTGGTTTGTGGAAATTGAAAAAATTTGAAAAGTGTTCCTTATGAAAAATCAAAGTCTACTTTATACGTAAAGAAAGGGCATAATATCAGTAAAGATAATCCATCAATGTTCAATTACATTCGAGCGTGTTGACTACTTTCAGGATAAAGCTGACCAACATGAGATTCCAAAGCAAGACTTGGAATTAGTAAGTTGATGTAAAATGTTTATACAACTTTCAAATGAAATCAATACATACTTTTTTATTGGTGCAACTTTCTTTTTCATTAAAAAAAAAAAGATGCAGTCTTTTGTTGATTATGATGGTCGGTAAAATACCATAAATATGTATTGATTTCGAAATTCATACATTTTAACTTTGATTCAGAGAGAAACGTAATATAAAATATATGTTTAAAAGATATATATGTTGAGGTCGACTTATATAAGGGAAAGATGGGGATTTAATTGAAATTATATCTATTTAATTATACATAAATTTTACATTTTGGCCCTTCAATTTTACAGGTTTCATGTTTTGTCTTCCTCACGTTTATGATAGCCCCAATTATTAAACCACAGTATTAATCATGATTGTCCATTGATCTACCAAAAAGTGATATTAGTGATTCATTATTAGGGTAAAAAAGGGAAAAATAATTATAAATGTTATCGATAGATTTTGGAGTAGGAAAAATCAAACTTATTTAGAACAATGAATTTATATTTTTTTGGGAAGACGGGGTACCTCATTAGTTGGTTGTGTGCGGTGCGGTGTATTTGAAATTCGGGGGAGGTGAGAAGGGGAGAGTGAGCAGTAACAATGGTGAAATGTTAGAATCAAGAGAGATGTTCTTTAAAATGAGCTTCACGCCTACAAAACAGTGAAATAAAGGTTAGAGGTGAAGCTGGGGTACCCCAGTGTTCACACTCCGACGCTCAAGTTAGCAAACTCAAGCTTTTATGGTAAAGAGAGCTGGCTAGCCCTCTGTAAATTAGGGTTTAAGGTTGAAGAAAACCTATTTTTACGCAGAGTGAAGTGGGGTATCTCTAATTACGCGGGGTACCTCTAATCAAGTCGGGTACCTCTAATTGTGCGGGTACCTCTAATCAAGCTGGATACATCTAATTATGTTGGGTATCTCTAATTGCGGGGTACCTCTAATTAAGTCGGGTACCTCTAATTATGCCGGGTACCTCTAATTATGCCGGGTACCTCTAATTAAGTCGAGTATCTCTAATTATGCCAGATACCTCTAATTGTGCGGAGTACTTTTAATCAAGTTGGATACCTCTAATCGTGCGGGATACCTTAAATTATACTAATTTTATTTCATTTATCAATATGTGGCGTTCGGCTATTTTTCCCCAAACAATAAAAGGTGAGTGAAGACAAATTTTAATGTAGATTATTCGAATGTGGAATTCAATTAAAATTAACAAGCAATTCACAAATTTGATAATGATGGATAGAAAAAAATTTGGAGTTGCATTATTTTGAAGGAGGTCCACAATCTTTTTGCCAGTGAAACTTCATTCATACGATGAAAGTATTGTTGTGTCAGCTCGGCATATATCTCTGGTCGGGCTCTCGTCTCTGGTCGGGCACTCGTCTCTGGTCGGGCCACATTCACCTTCACGCTCCGCTTGCACCATTTAGTTGAGGTGAGCCGTACCGGAGCGGAAGTAGCAGCATGACCGACCTGGTACTTGTACGTACTCAACAATATGTGTTGAGGTCGACTTGTATAAGGGAAAGATGGGGATTTAATTGAAATTATATCTATTTAATTATACATAAATTTTACATTTTGGCCCTTCAATTTTACAGGTTTCATGTTTTGTCTTCCTCACGTTTATGATAGCCCTAATTATTAAACCACAGTATTAATCATGATTGTCCATTGATCTACCAAAAAGTGATATTAGTGATTCATTATTAGGGTAAAAAAGGAAAAAATAATTATAAATGTTTTCGATAGATTTTGGAGTAGGAAAAACTAAACTTATTTAGAACAATGAATTTATATTTTTTTGGGGAGACGGGGTACCTCACTAGTTGGTTGTGTGCGGTGCGGTGTATCTGAAATTCGGGGGAGGTGAGAAGGGGAGAGTGAGCGGTAACAATGGTGAAAGGTTAGAATCAAGAGAGATGTTCTTTAAAATGAGCTTCACGCCTGCAAAACAGTGAAATAGAGGTTAGAGGTGAAGCCGGGGTACCCCAGTGTTCACACTCCGACGCTCAAGTTAGCAAACTCAAGCTTTTATGGTAAAGAGAGCTGGCTAGCCCTCTGTATATTAGGGTTTAAGGTTGAAGAAAACCTATTTTTTAGAGTGTGAGTGTTAATAGTGAGTGAGAACATGATGAAGAATAAAACCTAGGTACATTTATATATGGAGTACCTCAGCTGCCACGTGGCATACCTTTTTTTGCCAACGTCTTTTTACCTATTATGATTTAGGGGCCGTTATGTGCATGTTCGCGGTGTATCTCGTCCTTTGGAGACGTGGTGCACGCTGGAAAGTGGTCCATGGTACCTCCGCAGTAGTTGTCGGGTAGGCGGTTGAGGAGTACTGTCCTTGCGACAATGTCCTTCACTTTTGGTAGAGGCAGCAGGCGGCTGTCCCCCCCTTTTGGTATGACGTTTTTTATTCCTAATTATGACAAAATTAAAAATTATTTTTCAAGATATGAAGATATTTCCTATGGCAGACTTTTTCAGAGGATTGTACTGAGTCGAACCTGTCAGGTGCCTCAAGTTATAGGGAGTACCCCGATCCATGTGGGGTACCTCGAGTTACTCTGGAGTAAAGTGGGGTATCTCTAATTACGCGGGGTACTTCTAATCAAGTCGGGTACCTCTAATTGTGCGGGGTACCTCTAATCAAGCTGGATACCTCTAATTACGCTGGGTATCTCTAATTGCGGGGTACCTCTAATTATGCCGGGTACCTCCAATTAAGTCGAGTACCTCTAATTACGCCAGATACCTCTAATTGCGCGGGGTACTTTTAATCAAGTTGGATACCTCTAATCGTGTGGGATACCTTAAATTATACTAATTTTATTTCATTTATCGACACATGGCGTTCTGTTATTTTTCCCCAAACTATAAAAGGTGAGTGAAGACAAATTTTAATGTAGATTATTCGAATGTGAAATTCAATTAAAATTAACAAGCAATTCACAAATTTGATAATGATGGATAGAAAAAAATTTGGAGTTGCATTATTTTGAAGGAGGTCCACAATCTTTTTGTCAGTGAAACTTCATTCATACGATGAAAGTATTGTTGTACGAAGAATGCGTAATTAAATACATTAAATAATTAAAAAAATAAAAAAACATAAAAATTTAACGTGTTTAATAATTATATTTCTATCCACATAAATAAGAAAAATAATTATATTATTAATATTTATTTTAAAAAAATCTCATTTCTCAAAATTAAATATACCTAATACGTTCTTACACACAAAAAAAAAAAAAAAACAAACCCTTCAATTACTCACACTCTCCCACGACTTACTCACTAAACAATACAATTTTTCACTTAAATTGTTTTAATAATTGCAAGCCCATGCTCAATGTAGGCCACAAGCTTCCCTTATCACATGCCATTGTCTGCCACTGAGTTCGCTTTTAATAATTTATCCCTTTGTTGTGGGCCACTAGCCAAATTTAGCCACATGCATGCACAAACTCAACAAGTGCTGATTGATATATCTCGAAAATATGAACAGCTCATTCTTGTCGGCAACTAGCTAAATTTAGCCACATGCATGCACATGCTCAACAATTACCGATTGATATATCTACGAAATATGAACAGCTCATTGTTAAAGTATTGTGACTTGCAATATTTGGTTCATGCATTTTACTTTGGGATTTTAATATGGTATATTTAATGCAACATATATAATTTATAATAACCACATAAATTATGACTCCCTTCACTTTTTTAATATTTCTTACTTGAAAAATTATCAATTACAAGTTTTTAAATGACACATGTATTAAATATGTATAAATACTTTTTAAGTGAATAACTCATTTATTTTAAGTTGACAAAACACATATGTCGTCTACTAATCCATTAACTTCTGTTAGAAAATTAATAGAATTATGACAAATTAATTATTTTATCTTTGAAACTCAAAATGAGGTAAAAATATAAATTTATTCCAAAAATTAACATAAATTTTCAATACACAATTTTTTTTTATTTTGTTATTAACAATACTTTTTTATTAAAAAATAAATTATTAATAGTACATATTATTAACAATTATCCATAAAAAATATCCATATTATATCATAAAAAATTATTAACAACATATTATTTACAATTATACATATTATACCATAAAAATTTCTAATTGAAACTTAGAGGAGTAGATCTCTAAAAATTTAGGTTAATTTTTGGAGGAGTAGATTCGGTTGTAAAATAATTTTTTTAGTAATTATTAACAATTGTCCGATAAATGGGATGACATGTCATGTTTATCAATATATATCATATGACATGTCATTTTTTACTAGATAAATAAGATGGCATGTCATTTTTTTAATCAAAGTTTCATCAATCTTAAAAGACTAGATTACCCTTATGAAATCAGCGCTTGCAAACAAAAGTTAACAAATTGATGGACGGCTGATGTATTTTATCAATTTAAGATATACGAGTGATACACTTAAAAAATATTCACACATATTTAATATGAATATCATTTAAAAATATATGACTCATAATTTCTCATCTTAATTTTAAACAAATCATAATATATAATGAATCCTATCTTTCTGAAACCATGATCTCGTGAGATTTTGGAAGTTTTAGTATTTGATTTTGTAAGCACTTACGCAAGAAGTCGTGTTTGGTTAATTTAATTCTACACTTTTTCATCATCCCTTCTTACTGGTTTTCTCCTGGGCAACTAGTCCGGCGGCATAACATTGCTACCAAGATAAAGAATCTAGATAAGAAGCTAGACAATATTGTTAGGGATATAAATGCCTACGGGTTTATTATCTCGAGGGAGCAGGGATCCGGGAAGGTAGCATCTCGACCAAGCACTACCTCTTTTCTTGATGAATCTTATGAGATACGTGGAAGAAACCACCTCCAGAATAAGGTAGCAAGCTTGTTGATGAGTGGGAGTGAGAGCAGTACTGCTAGTGCTGCTAGTTCTAGTCAAGTGCCTACCCAGCGCCCTACAATAATTTCAATTACAGGTATGGGTGGAATCGGAAAGACCACTCTTGCTAAACTAATTTTCAATGGTAATGAAGTGAGGAACCATTTCAATGAAAAGATGTGGGTTTGTGTCTCTGAGCCTTTTGACGATATTAGAATTGCAAAGGCAATTCTTGAGTCTTTAAAAGGCTCTGCCACTAATGCGGTTGAATCAGAAACTGTGTTCAAGCAACTACGCGAATCTATTGAGGGCAAGAAGTTTTTTCTTGTCCTTGATGATGTGTGGACTGAAGAACCACAACATTGGGAGCAATTATTGGGTTGTCTTAGATGTGGTTCTAAAGAAAGTAGAATTTTAGTAACCACACGTAATGAAAAGGTTGCTATTGCCATCGGAACCACCAAGTTCAACATAATTCCAATAGAATTATTATCTGATGAGGATTGTTGGTCAATTTTTAGTCAACTTGCACTTTCTAGAAGGTTAGATATTGTAGAGTGTGAAAATTTTGAAAATATTGGTAGACAAATTGTAAGTAAGTGCAAAGGCTTGCCTCTTGCAGTCAAGACTTTAGGGAGTCTCTTGCGTTTTAAAGGAAAAATTGAAGAATGGCAAAGAGTCTTGGAGAATGAATTGTGGGAATTAGAAGAGCTAGATGAAGGGCTTTTAGGGCCCTTGTTGTTAAGCTATTTCGATTTGCCTCCTCCATTGAAAAAATGCTTTTCGTATTGTGCTATTTTTCCAAAAGACTCGAGGATAGAAAAAGATCAGTTGATCAGATTGTGGATGGCTCAAGATTATCTTAAAGTGAAAGGAAGAGAAGATATGGTAGTTGGTGAAGAATATTTTGAGAACTTAGCTATGCGTTCGTTATTTCAAGATTTTGAGAGAAGTGAACATGATGGTGGCAAGATAATAAGTTGCCAGATGCACGATATGGTGCATGATTTCAGTCAGTTTCTCACAAAAACTGAATGTAGTGCCCTAGATGTTAATAAGTCCCGATTACAACTTTCTTGTTGGAAAGCTCGACATTTAATGATTACAGGGGAAACGAGGTCTGATATGGTGCCGTTTCCTTCCTTGGTTTATGATGAAACAAAATTACGCAGTCTTGCGCTTGATCAACGGCTAAGTTTTAAGCCGAGAATAGCTCTTTCAAAATTATTTGATCGGCTGACTTGTCTGAGGTCGATCGATGGTCTACAAGTTGGAGAAATTCCAAAAGGAATAAAAAAGTTGATACATTTGAGGTATCTTGCTTTGGGTGAGAATCCATGGATAAAAGAATTGCCAGAGGCATTGTGTGAATTATGCAATTTACAAACCTTAGATGTGAGTTGTTGTCACTATCTAAAAAGATTACCTGAAAGAATCGGACAGTTAATCAACTTGAGGCATTTAATGAACTCTAAAGAGGAATGGAGTAGATTAAGTTACATGCCCAGGGGAATGGAGAGATTGACTGGTCTTCGAACGTTAGGGGCATTCGCGGCAAGTGGAGGCAAGAGCAGCAAAGCATGTAGTAGTCTTAAAAGCCTGAACAAGTTGAAACACCTTGAGGGGTCTCTTACATTAAGAGGGTTGGGAAATGAGAGAGATCTTGGTGATGATAATGATGATGAGAAAGTAGATCTCAAGAGCAAGATGAAATTGGTTGATCTGCATTTACGGTTTGATTCTACGACGAAAACAAAGGATCATCGAGTAGTTCTTGAATGCTTGCAGCCGCCTCCAAGTTTAGAGAAATTAGGAATTTATGGATATGCAGGTGACACCATATCCCCAACCTCGGATTGGATGCTCTCATTAGCCAAGCTGAGGGTGCTGACTTTACGTTTTTGCAACAAGTGTGAATGTCTGCCTCCTTTGGGAAAGTTGCCTTGTCTTCAAACACTCGTTTTAGAGGGTATGTCAAGTGTAAAAAGACTTGGTAATGAATTTTTGGGAATAGCAGAAGACCACCAAGCTCGAGCTGATCAAGCCGAGACAGCATCATCAATTATTAGGGACACCGCCTTTCCCAGGTTAGAAACACTCGAATTCTTGGATATGGAAAAATGGGAAGAGTGGGATGATTGCGAGATTACCAGAGGAAAAACAATTATGCCACGTCTTGGTCACTTGTCGATTTGTTGGTCCCCCGAATTAAAGGCACTGCCAGACTACATTCTCGGGTTAACATCACTAGATAAGTTGTTAATATATTATTCTCGTCATCTTAACAATCGATACAACAATCAGACAGGACCAGACTGGCCAAAAATTTCTCACGTTCCCAACATTAGTTTTACTCTTCATGGTCCAGCTGCACAGGGAAGTTTGTAAAGATCCTCGAATCAAACAATCTTCAGGTAATTTCTAAACCATATCATCTCGTTTATTAATTATATATGTACGTCTGTGAATTAGTTGGTTCAAGATTGGTCACAAATTAATTTTTATTAATAATAAGTTACATAATATGTAAATCAGTCTTCAAGTTTTTTTTTTTTTTTAAATTTCTCTTTCCTTGCAATCACGCTTTAAATGTATCTGCCACATTACTTATTATGATCTGTTTAACTAGAAGAAAAGGCCACTAGGCAGATTGTATATGTACATCTAGCCAAACTAAAAGCAAACTTTAAAAAAGAAGCTGAATGTGTTGTGCAATTGAGGTTGGTTCGTGGTAACTTATTATTAATATATAACTAGTACTAAATCACTGCATATGGATGGGTAGTGTTTAATTATTATGAATTCTAAATTAATGTTGATTGCATTTTGCAGAAGCAGAAGGGGATACATTACATATTTACGTTCATCATCAATATGTTCTTGTCTGGCTAAACTTTTACATCCTGTGTCAATAAATTGAATTAGCTGACATGTTTCGGGTTAGTTTTAGATATTCGTTATAAAGCCCATGTTTCTCATATGATTTTGATTATTATATATGATATGCACGACGAGAGTAGATAGTCTTGTTCTAATTTAAAGCATACTAATTAAACAGTTCTTTTGATTTCAGGATATACATGCATATGGAGAAATGCTACTAGCGTACAGGAGTAACTTCTTCTTCTTTTTAACTTTTGAGAAGGTTTATTATGTGTGTAATTGGAAGAATTTAAAAAATATTTTTCTTTTTTTCTTGTTAATTTCATTTATTATTAATATAAATTTATGGCCAATATTGTCCGTGGACGTAGGTCAAAAAGACTGAACCACGTAAATTTTTTGTGTCTTTTATAATTTTTTTATATTTTATGTTTTACTAATCGAATAAATAGAAAGAAAAAAAAATTATACACACGCAAAAAATAACTCATCTCACTCACGGCTAGTTTAATCATGACATTTAATTGCCTTAGGTTATAAAAAGAGGATATACAAAACATCAATAATGCTACTTTGACACAAAATTTAGCTATAAAATTTTGAGAAAAAAAAATGAAAAGACTAATACGTCCTTAACTTCATTGCAAATTGTTTGTTTATAACTACTTAGACTACTAGAGTTTAATATTTTTCATTTTTTTTTCAAAATTTCGTAACCACCCAATTCTTTGTTACGCCAAGCAATTGCAACTTAATTGGATTTAACAATTAATTATTACAACATATGGTATGCTTTCATGTGTATTACAAATAAAACCATTTCATTGAAAATTGAAATGAAGACTCAGCACTCAGCAGCAACATGACGATTTTTTTTTTTAGAGAAAGTATTACTTTCATTCATCAACTGTGTGAATAGGTACAAAAAATCTGAGGGTATATTATCTACCTAAAAAACAAAATCATTTAGCACTAATGCTAGTCTTGCAAGAGAGTGAGCTAATGTACTGCACCCTCTTGGGATATATTGTACTTTTACCTGGTTCAGCCTCTTTACGTGGTCTTGGATTTCAGAAGCAACCCAGAAAATTTAGGTCTTGAGCTTTTCTTGGAATTGACTAAGTCCACCACTTCCTGGGCGTCAGATTCCACAATTAGTGGAAAGCATCCAACATTTTCTGCTGTCTCCAGCCCGAACCTGATAGCTTCAGCTTCTGCAAAATCAATCTTGCTAATAAACTTTGAGGGCTTCATTGCTGCAGCTATAACCTTTCCTCCTGCATTCCTTATAACAATTCCCAGGCCAGCTTTTTGTTGTTCTACTCCTACTGCTGCATCAACATTAACTTTGAACCAGCCCTCTGGTGGGTGTTTCCATTGCTTCTGATTAGCAGTACTCTGCTGGGAGTTACCTTGCATTTGGGGCATTTGGATTCTGCTATAAGAATTCACCATTGCTTCTGCTGCCGCAACTGATAGCTAGGGATCTTCTTTTTTGTTTTTGAAGAGGAAAAGGTTCCTTGAGTGCCAGATGCTCCAGCACACAGCAACAATTAGTTCCATCTCAGATTTTCTCCTTTTTTTCATTCAAATCCTGTAGCAAACTTAGAACATCGCTTCCCTTGCTAAACTCAATATCCTCACCAAAAGGGGTTAGCCTCCATATTTTCTTTGAAGCGTTGCATTCATAGAGAGTGTGAAAAACAATCTCATTTGATAGCTTACATCTCTAGCACCAAGGGAATTGCACCACTGTCCTCTTCCAAAGATTTCCTGCCGTTGCCAACAAGTTGCCCTCCACATGAAAATTTTAACTTTTTCCAGAAGTTGAAGATACCAAATAGCATGCCAAGACTTATCATTCTCACCCGAGCAGCTTGGCTTCTCAGGAAAATTCATTTTCATAGCCACTTGGTAGCCGCTTTTAACTGAATAATTACCCTTCTTGTCATAGTGCCACAGCACTTGGTCTGGTTTTGGTTGTCTTGGCAAAGGAATTTTCAAAATGTGATTAGCATCTTCTTTCAGAAAATATTGCCTAATGACAGCTTCTTTCTAGCTTTGCTCCTCACTTATCAGCTCTGCAACAGTTGTATCTGGGCTCAATGATGGGGGGCAAATTGGCTGAAAAGTTATAGGTCTGGGAATCCATTAACTTTGATACACTAGCAGCTGCTCACCATTTCCAATTCTCCAGTGCAACCCTTTTTCTAATACTTTTCGGCCCCATAAAATACTCCTCCATATAAAGGAAGGATATGAGCCTAACTGAGCTTGTATCAGACTTGAATTGAATTTTTAAAGTATTTGGCCTTTAAGACTCTTGCTACTAGTGACTCCAGCTCTTGGATGATCCTCCAGCTCTACTTTGCTACTAAGGTCTGATTAAAGTTGGACAAGTTTCAAAATCCCAGCCCACCTCTACTCTTTGCTTGACACAAATTATTCCATTTCGACCAATGGATTGACTTGTGATCTCGGCTGCTTCCCCACCCAAAACTAGCAATTGCCTTCTGCATGTCATCACAAAGTCCTAGGGGGAGCTTAAACACACTCATGGCATATGCAGGCACCGCTTGAGCTACAGCCTTTATCAACACCTCCTTTCCCCCACAAGAGAACACATTTGCTTGCCAGCTCGAAATCTTTCCAAGAACTCTGAGTTTGATATCCTTAAAAAAACTCGTCTTGTTTCTACCCACCATGGAAGGCAGCCCCAGGTATTTTACATGTCTGGATACCACCTGAAGTTGGAAGATGGTTGTAATTGAAGAAATTTGCTCCGGCTTGGTACTCTCACTGAAAAACATAGACGACTTCTCGAAATTGAAAATCTACCCAGAGGCTGCAGCATAACACTAAAAAATCTTCTTTAAATTTGTGCAATCCTCCATTGTGGCTCTTGTAAAAATCAACCTATCGTCAGCGAACAAAAGATGAGTGATGGAAAGTTCTTTGTTGAATTTTATCCCATGTATCAGTTGCTGAGATTCTGCTTGCTGTAAAAGATTTGTAAAAGTCTCTGCACAGAGAATAAAAAGATATGGGGACAATGGACATCCTTACCTTAATCCTCTTTGAGATTGGATCAGCCCTATAGCCACCCCATTTATCAGCATAGAAAAGGATGAGGTAGTTATACAATGCATTATCAATTCAATAAAGCCATGCGAGAATCCCAATTTTTCTAAGGTACATTTAAAAAAGTCTCATTCCACCCTGTCATACGCTTTGCTTATGTCTAATTTCAAAGCCACTAGCCCATGTTTTTCCCTCTACTAAGCCTTATTTTATGTAGACATTCGTAACGAATAATTATGTTATCGATTATGAGCCTATTTGGAACAAAGGCACTTTGAGTTGGTGAGATTACATTGTTCAGAATCAGTTTCAACCTATTGGCAATGGTTTTGCAATTATCCGATAAATTACATTACATAGGCTAATCGGTCTAAAATCCGCCACTTTCTTAGGTTTTTCAGCCTTTGGAATCAGAGCTATGTAAGTATGATTTAGTGGAGTAAGATTACCTCTGTTATTTAGGACCTGCAAGTATGTGGTAGTAACACCTTGACTCACTGATTTCCAATGCTTTTGGAAGAAAGCAGCTGGAAGGCCATCTGGACCAGGGGCTTTTGTAGGGTGCATTTGGCTCAAAGCTTCTGTGATGTCTGCTTCTGTATAGGGCTGATTTAGCTGGGCATTCATCTCTTCAGTGACTTTACGAGGCAGATCTTTAAGTGCATTCTCCATTTGGCTTTAAGATGGTTTGTTGGACGTGAACAAGTTATCATAATAGTCACAAAAAATCCTCTCGATATCCTCTGGTTCCTCTGTCCATCTACTATTTTCATCCAAGATTCCTTCAATTTTGTTCTTCCTTTTCCTCGCTGTAGCTTTAGAATGGAAGAACTTTGTATTTTTATCTCATTTTCGCAACCAAACAGCCCTCGACCTCTGTCTCCAATAGATTTCTTCGTCCACGAGTAAATCATCAATCTACCTTTCTAAATGCTTGATTTCATCTCCACTGACATAATGACTGTTGCTCTATTTGTAGGATTTTAAATCTTCCAACAAATTCTTCAACTGTTTTGTCCTCCCTCCAAATTCTTCTTTACTCCACAGCTTAAGCACTGCAAGCGAGTCCTTGGCTGTCTTTTTAAACTGAGAGACAGGATCTTCACAATTCCAACTTCTACTCACATCTCATTCATGGTTAACAATCTCTTGGCACTTCTCATATGGACTCCACATGTCCTCATAATGCACTCTTGTAAAAGTTCTCCTCTTAAACTTGCTGCTTCTACCTTTTTCTTTAACTTGCATCACTATTGGATTGTGATCTGAGGTCCAGTTTACAAGGTGTTCAGCTGCTGCTTCATGAAACATACCCTCCCAGGTTTTACAGCAAAGAAATCGGTCTAGTCTTTCTTCCACTAACTGCGAACCGAACCTTTTATTGGACCAAGTAAAAGGGTGGCTTTTGAAACCCGTGTCTCTTAATCCACAGAATTTGACAGCTTCTCTAAACTCATTTACATTGGATACACGCCTTTCGTTCTTCCCCGTTTTGTCATTCATCCGTAAAATTTCATTGAAATCTCTATAGCAGAGCCATGGTAATGAGTTTAAGCTAGCCAATCTCCTCATTAAAGTCCATGTGTGTTGTTTTTGGTCTACTTCAGGGTGGCCATAAATTCCGGTACCTCTCCAATAGCTACCATTTTTGGAGTGGATCACTGCATCAATATGGTGGCTACTATATGACTTTATATCCA
This sequence comes from Citrus medica, assembly GCA_002013955.2. NCBI lineage: Eukaryota > Viridiplantae > Streptophyta > Magnoliopsida > Sapindales > Rutaceae > Citrus > Citrus medica. Next base: position 291,108 of record MKYO02006676.1, on the reverse strand, counting down.
CAACTACTTCCGAATTCCATAATAGAGCTAACCCCCCACTCCTACCTCTACAACTAACGGCAAAGCAACTTTCAAAATTTAACTTCTTACTTATCACCCGCATCTGTTCAGTCCTCATCTTAGTTTCACACAAAAACACAATCTGAGGCTTGTTCAGCTGGAGAATCTTTGTGACTTCACGAAATGCTCGGTCATTCCCCAGACCCCGAACATTCCAGCTTAGGACCTTCATTGGTGTGGGCGGGGCTGGTCACCAGCCACCACCCTTAATTCCTTCGAGCTTGTTTCTGCTGCCACTACTATCATCTCCACCTCTCTATTATGCTGTGTCTCCCATTTGGTCATGCTCTGTGCAATTAACGAGGAACTGTCAATGTAGTTTGCTTTGTCTATTTTCCTTTTCTTTCCGTTTGGGCTCGTCCCATTTGCATCTCCTTTGAGCCTCTTTAAAATCTTTGGCCCATTTTCGTTCACTGACATTTTTTCGATTGTTCTCGCTTGGATTTTCCATTTACGCTTTGTTGCTTTAGCCTTTGTTGTATTCAACCTCTCATCCTCTCCAAGGTTTGTCACCACACAGGTGTCTATTGGACTCTTTTCTACATGGGCCTTATTCACTTGTGGTCTCTGCCCCATTTCTCCCGCTTCTTTTTGTAACTCTTCATTTTACTCACCTCTCATTTCTCCTTCCCTCTCATTTAACTTTTTATTTCCCGCTTCTTTTCTCTGTTTTTGAGGTACTGTATCAATGTCAGTTGGCTACGTTGATTCTTTGAACCTTTCCTCTGACAACCTTGGGATGTCCGCCCCTTTAGTCTGCGAATTATCCAAATTTGTAGCCATTTGTAATTGGGTCAGCCCAGCTTCATCCTCGTTTACACTATCATTGCTTCTGGTTTTGTTCTTCGTCATCTCTGTTGTATCCTCTGATTTTGAATTATTGGGGACTCTACCATCTTTTTTCTCGGCTTCCGTTTTCCACCGCTCCTTGCCTTTGTTCAATCTGATTTTTTCAGCCGTTGTGAGAGCTTTCATCCATGGCCCATAAGCCATTTCCTTTCTGGCTTGGTTTTTGTATTGCTTGCATTCCCTGTACTGGTGTCCTATACAGCCACAAATAAAATAAAAATCCAGCAGCCTTTCATATAGCACCGACATAGGGATGATTTGCCCCCCAACAATTCCTATCTCCTCCTTGTCAGCTTCCATGTCTACCATTTGTGCGTGCACAATCCCTGATTCTTTTTGTACACCAAACTCCATTTCTGCATCTTCTCCAGCTTCTAGCTCCAAGATTTTTATCAATGGTTTAGTAATGTCTACTGAGATTCGCAATCTGGCGTACTTGCCAAAGCATTCTCCTGAAGTGTTTGTTCCTACCTCTTCCACCCTTCCAATTTCTCCCCCGATTTCTTTAATTGTCTCTTCATTCATGCATAGAATAGGGATATTGTGTATTTGCACCCAAAAGGATGCGTGAGTGAAAGATTGTTTGTTTATCTCACCAATGCCTCTTGGCTCAACTAAAACTATCAATGCTCTATCAAAATGCCATGGCCCCCCTGCTAGTATATTTCTCTTGTCTGCTTCTGCTCCGAATTTGAACAAGAAAATATTTTCCCCCATTTCTTCAATATGCACTTCTCGAAGGGTTTTCCACACTTGGTGCAGGGCTGCCCTAAGACCCCCTATATTGATTTCTCTATTCAAAAGCACTTTCCCCAATATTACAAGAAAATATTTTCCCCCATTTCTTCAATATGCACTTCTCGAAGGGTTCTCCACACTTGGTGCAGGGCTGCCCTAAGACCCCCTATATTGATTTCTCTATTCAAAAGCACTTTCCCCAATATACATCCCTCCGTTAACTTTTGGCCCGTCGTCTTCATTTTGTTTTTAAAAGATACTCTACTTCTTTTTTCTCCCTCCAACGATATTTCTTGGCACCTCCGTATCAATTCGTCGGTGTCCATTACAAGTGCATAGACAGTTGTGCTACTCAACTTGAGAAGTTCTTTAATAATTCTTAAAAAACAAGACTGATTACAGGAAAAAGAAAATAAAACAACACCCAACTTTTGTGGGTGGCAGCTTTAGTCCTGTAGACTCACTCTTAACTCTCATTTTGTTTCTCTAAGAGAGCCAGAGAGAGACTGCCGGGTCTAGAGTTAAGCAACATGACAATTGAAGATGAGAAAACGAAAAAAAAAAATAGGATTAACGGAGAGATGTTAAAGCAAAGTATCGATCGTCGCAATTATTGCATATCGTCGTTATCATTTTTAATATTATTAACACAATTGACAAAGTCCTCGTGAATCAATCGTCCTCAAGAAATACATTTACGATTATTAGCATACGATTATTATTTTTCATCGACGGTCTTTGTACTCAATTTTTCTTTAATTTTGAATACCCACGTAATAAAATCTCGTCTAAGCTAACATAAAATTAATTATGATATGAATTATAGAATATGATCTGTGATATATGTCAAATAAGTGTAGAAAATGAAATATAATCTAGGTATTAATAATTAGTAACACATAATTTTATACAAGAATTGGCATTAAAAAGGCATTGAACCCGCAAATTTTGGGCTTTAATCGGACCCAATTACCCAGAATCTTTTTGAGACAGTATGGATAATTTTTTTAAAAAAAGAAAATAATTTTTACATTACCTTTATTTTAAAAATTGTATCGATCAACTACTTCAAAAATATTAAAATTTTAAATAAAATAATTATTCTGACCCTAGATAAATTAAAAAAAAATTATACTGGAAATTTTTTGAAAATAAAAAAATTATAATAACTATTTAATTAATTGATAAAATATTATTAAAAAATTAAATGTGTGAGTACCTTTTAATTAATTGATAAAATATTATTAATTTTTTAATCCTTTTGACCTAAAAAATGCGTAATACTCATCTCAAATATTTTTTTTTGTAATCATACTATCACAATTATCAAACCATTTCATTGTTTAAATTAATCACAAAATAATAATAGTGTAAAGCAAATTTGAATAATAAAAATTATAATTACAAAAATTATCATTTAAAAATTATAATTATAAAAATAAAAATCTTAAATTTTGAGATTTATTTATTTTAATAAATTCATAGGTATTCTTATAATAATAATATTTTTATTTTAAAAAATTTTGTAAGATAAAATAATTTTTTAATTTATTTTAGGATAAAATAATTATTTTATTTAAATTTTTAATATCAAAATAATTGATTAATACAAATTTAGAAATAAAGTCGATTTATAAAACATATTTTGTAGTGGTTCGATGCATGTATATGACAAAATAAAGGTGGAGCGGGGATAGAGGGGGTAAAAATACCTGCGCGGTCCGGACCTGGACCGTATCCGAACGTTGCGGGCCAGGTAATACCCGATTCGGGTATGAAGCCGGGTCTGTCTTGGGCATCACTTGATAAACTCAGAATCCAGATTTTATTTAAAAAAATTATAAAATATATATTATTTTAAATATTTTATATTTATTTGACTAATTTATTATACATATATAAAGTTTTAAATACTTAAAATTTATATTTTCATGTCAAATTTTATTGAAATAAATTTAAAACTTATAAAATCACCAAAAAATAAAAAATATATACACATAAAATATTAAAATATATAAAATTCAGATACTCAAATTAAAATCTGGCACAAACTTAAATCCGGATCGATTGCATCCGGGTAAGGTCCGGTCACCCGAATCCGGCCCAGGGTTTTGCCATCTCTAACCAGGGATAATTGTCCTTTGGTGTAAAAGCAAACGACGCCGTTTAGTGACAGCAGAACGAACGACTATTACTTGTACTGTGTAAATAATTCTTCTTCACCAAAACCGCCTGCCTGAAACCAGAGCAAAACATATTACAATACCAACTACTTTTCTGTTTTCTCCTTTTTTTTTTTTCAAAATATCGATCAAGCCCCTGACAAGACCCCTAATTTATCATCTAGATGTGTATAAGAGACAGGTCCGGACCTGGACCGTATCCGAACGTTGCGGGCCAGGTAATACCCGATTCGGGTATGAAGCCGGGTCCTGTCTCTTATACACATCTTTTGTAGTGGTTCGATGCATGTATATGACAAAATAAAGGTGGAGCGGGGATAGAGGTGGTAAAAATACCTGCGCGGTCCGGACCTGGACCGTATCCGAACGTTGCGGGCCAGGTAATACCCGATTCGGGTATGAAGCCGGGTCCTGTCTCTTATACACATCTTTTCTCCTTTTTTTTTTTCAAAATATCGATCAAGCCCCTGAAAAGACCCCTAATTTATCATCTAACCCCTCTTGTTAGGTTCGGTTTCTTCTTTTTCTATTAATTTGTGGGAGGAAAAAATTAATTAAGGAATCAATTTTTTAGTTATCGCCTTTGTTTAGGTATGCACGTGAAATTAGCGTTTTTGTTATTATATACTTGATTATTGGAAAGTTTTTGAGTTGATGAGAGGATTGGTATCTAAATTTTGTTCAATTGAGTGTAAAGTTCGGTACTTGTTGGGCTTCTATTGTTTCTGTGTAGTGGAAACATGATATTTGGGTTTATGTAAGTTTGTTTTGTGAATTTTTTGGGTTTGAGATGACTTTTGAAAAAATAGAAAGTTAAATAAAAATGATGGGTTCGTGATTTTGTTTGATTATCTAAAAGAACAATATTTTATGTATGTTTTTTTTTTTTGTTGCTACTAGTTGAAACAAGAATTGAAGGTATGGAATTTTGTAGGTGATGCTCTCTGGGCATGTGATGGAAGTTGAGGCTTTTGTTACTCTTGATGGAACCTTTTTTTCTAATAGATACCCAGTGGAATGGGAAGGTTGCAAATTTTGTATTGGGTGCAATAACTTTAACTTACCTTGATCGATGGGACCCTGTGATTCCCAGTGATCATGATAATGTATTTCTAGAAAACTTCATTCAATGTTAAAAATATTTTGTGTATTCTTGGTATTAGTTGTTTCTGGTTTGAGTTTTGTCTTGTAAGTTTTGATAGGATTCTTAATTTTTTAAAGCTGTAATAAAATTCCTTGGAAAATATTATTATAGTACTATCTATATCATATTGTTTCTTGTGCTTTATTTATGCAGGGTAACTCAATATGGCAGGGAGAAATCGCATTCCTCGTGAAGTTTATAGTGACCGACGTGGCTTTCCACCTGAAAGACCTTTCATTCGTGGCCCCCCTATGCCACAGCCACCTCCCCACCCTGCTTTATTGGAGGAAGAACTTGAAATTCAGCATGCTGAAATTCAGAGACTCTTGGGTGATAATCGAAGGCTGGTTGAAGATCGAATGGCCATGCAGCGAGAGCTTGCTGCTGCTAAGGAGGAGCTTCATCGAATGAATCTTGTCATTGGCGAAATTCGTGCAGAACAAGAAGTGCATGTGAGGGATCTAGTTGAGAAAGGGTTGAAGCTGGAGGCAGATCTTCGTGCTACTGAGCCTTTGAAAAAAGAGGCTGTACAACTCCGTGCTGAAGTTCAGAAGCTGAATAACCTTAGGAATGAACTCAATGGAAAAGTTCAGACCCTTCAAAAAGACCTTGCAAAATTGCAAGCTGATAATCAACAGATTCCTTTATTAAGGGCAGAGATTGATGGTCTGCATCAAGAGCTTATGCATGCTAGGTTTGTTATTGAGTTCCCTTTATTCATACCGTCATCTTTACTTTTTACTTTAAATTCTTATACTGCTCATGTTCCTTAAAGTGGTTCTGTAACATGTAACCCCAATCTTGTAATCAAATCAATATCTTCTTTTGTAGAGGTGCTGTTGATTATGAAAAGAAAGCAAACATTGAACTGATGGAACAGAGACAGGCTATGGAGAAGAACTTGGTTTCGATGGCTCGCGAAGTTGAAAAGCTACGTGCAGAACTGACTAATTTCGATGGTAGACCATGGGGTGTTGGTATGTCCTGTATGTCATGGATGTTTCTAATAGATGTTTGATTCTTTTAGCATTTCTTATGTCTTGCTGTGAAATTAAATTGGTTGCTTCATTCTTGTCATGGCATTTTGCCATTGTTAATGCATGCGACATCTTTCAAATTAAATTTGTTCAGATGATTTACAAGCTCAGAATATCGACAGTTCTTTATATTTGTTTGTGATGGCTCCAGGTGGACCATATGGGATGAATATCAGTGGCGCGGATGGAAGTTTTCCTGCACCTTTTGGAGATGGGTTTGGGGTTCATCGGGTATGTTTCATACCTGAAATTTTATTAAATTTTTGTTTATTGGATTGTTGTATTGGATTGTATTATATGGCTTTAACTGTCCCTCTGTGATTTCTCAGGGCCTTGCAGACAAGGGTCCTATGTATGGCCCAAGGCCTGCTTCATGGGATAAGCCTCGTATGGCACGTCGCTGAAACCTGAATGTTAGATGTTGGAGTTGAAGGCAAAATCCCTACTTTTTTGGCTTCCCAGCTATGAAATTCGACATATAAGCCAGACAGAAACACTTATCGTCTATGTGTTCATTCCACATCAGTGCTTATTTATCTGAATGCGTTGTTAGTAACCCTAAACTGATTTATATAGGTATTTAATGTTGCTTTTCTCTAGTTAGTAGAGACAGTTTTTTCTTTTACTATCACAATATATTTATTTCAATTACTGTGGCTATACTCAGCAGCTGGCTTCTTTATAATTGCATCTTCTCTTATTTACGTGTATTTATAGTGTAGCACATTTGTCTGATTTTATGTACCTATAACTTCATAGAAGCTAGGAGCTCTTAAATAGTGTGATCCTCTTTTTTTGGCTGGGGTGTTTTTTGGAGATACACGGACTATCAGAATGAAGCATTTTGCTGTAGTTCCTGATAAAACCCCATTGCTTTTCTAGAAGATGGATAACATTAGAGTGAATTTTCCTAATTTTTTCTGTTATTGCTAGAAGTTTCTTTGGGTTTCTTCTGTATGTTCGTATAGCTTAGTTTTTGAAGTTGACCATTTTAGTTCCGAACTATGTGGCTGCAGTGGATTTAGGTATTTTGTGAAAGTAGGGACATTCTTTATCTCCTATTATAGCTGAAATTCTAAACGGAGGATTCTTTTGTACTTGCATTTGTCATGCTTTTAGTACCCATTTTTAAAGGGATGTGCTATCAAAGCTTTTGAGTGTTTCTATATTTCATCATGGGACATGTACGGAAAGGCAAAATCTTTCGTATAATTTTAATCATAGATTTTGTTTGGATTTGTCCCGGTTGAAGAAATTCCACAATAGTAAATGTGCATTACTTCATGGCATTGCCCCCACTGTTCTGGATCATGAAGCTGGCTTTCAACTTCAGTTGGTCAGATCTGTGTGAAGGGGTGAAGGCCATTTGCTCATTTTATAAGTCGGTGCAAGTTACTGTTTTAGTTAACCCTTGCCATTTAGATTTATAGGGATTCTGGGAAGCTTTAGATCAAAGAGTGGAATTCAAGGTTGTATTACTCTTTCCTAAAGTTGGTGACTGGAAGATAGTTTTAAAGTTTCTCTAGTTCAGATGGTTGGATTTCTCCTATTTGGAGCATAAGGTGGCTTAACGGAGAGAATATTTGTTTGTTTGAAGAAAGGAGGGATAATATTTCCCAATCTTGGATGGACTAAACTTTGTATGTCCTCAAAGTAAAGTTAAGAACCTTCAAAAAGCGTGTGAAGTTGGTGTACCATCCTAACACTTGGACATCGGAGTGACATGTTTGACATACCCTCAAATAACACTTATGTAGACTATGGTTATGTAGTTCCCAATATACAACTATGGTTGGGGAAAATCCAGAAAACTCTTGTTCTGGTGCGGATTTTCTAATTGTTCATCTTATCTCGGTTCTACCTTATCACTTTGGTGGTCAAAATATCTCTGACCACCCAGATCAGTTCAAGATTCTCCTTCACATATTTAGATGAGCCTGGAGTTTCTGAAGGATGGTGGCATGCCAAGTGACAAGAGGCCGACTTCTGATCTATACTTCCTAGGCAAGTATTCTGTCTCTGTTATATAAATTTATGGATTTGGAACTTGATTCTGTTTTCTGAGCTAACTTTTTAAATCCACAGACTATATACTGCTATGGTATACCCATTATTTGGTTAATCAATTAACCTTCTAGTATTCTTTGGATCCTATATGCTAATACTGACATTGAAGAAGCCAAGTTGTATTAGTTGTTCATTCATTGACATTTTATGAAGTTACTGTTGGTTCAAGTTTTTTCCTCTAGTAGCTTCATCCAGTTTCTCGGCTTACCCATATTAAGTTATTTGCATTTGTCCCCCACTTTTCTTTATTAAGCTCTGGGATAGAAGTTTCATGGTTGAGCCCGTGAAGCCACATTTCTAATTAATTGCTTCTTTGTGATTCCATGAGACCAAATTAGTTTTTAAGTCCTGCAAAAGAAACAAGTGTTTTACATTGTGCTAGAAAGTTTTTCTTAGCTAGCTTAACCACACGGGTTTCTCCAAAATGCTGCATTGCATTGTGTGCCGGAATTACAGATGTTGAAATTGTACCACAAATGTCACTTCTCTGGGATGATATAGGGTCTTTCTAAGCTATTTAAATCACCTGCTTCTTATATAATGGAGATTTTTGTGATTTTCACTTGAGAGGTTGTAATTCCATGTTTTGATATTAACGAGGATTTGATATTAGATATGTTTTTAGAAAGGAAATGCGGTCAGTCTGACTGATGAATGTTCTGGACTTAAGATTACCAGTAGGAAATAGTATGCACAAATTCAAGGAGTTTATTTGGTGGTCCTTTCTTTCTGGGATGAGTTAATCTGTTATGTGGAGCACTTTGGAAAACTCCAAAACAATAGAAGTTGGTTGTTGGCTGTTTATAATACATCGGTAGACAGATGGAGAAATTGGAAAGACTTCTGTTTAGTTCCAGTGTCTCAATGTTGCTGCTCCAGTTACGCTTTTTTAGTATGCGTTGAAGTGTTGGAGTCAGCTAAGATCTTTAACCATCTTAATATGGTATGACTTGAGATTTCTTTATGTGCTGCTGTGGATATTTAGGTGAAAGGCAAAAGGAGAAAGCATTGCTTTAATTGTGGCTGCTTTCTGTAATATTTGATGGATGAGTTTGCTGTGCCATCTTAGAATGTTCTGCTGGTTATACTTCTAAATTTTAGTTCAGAGAGGTGGCTATTTTACTTATTTGGGTTGCTAGGAAATTTCAGTTTAGAGTCAAGTAATCTTTGGTTTATCTCTTTTCTACCTTCAATCATCTTTGAGCATCAGAAGTTTTCCCTATGAAGTCAAGTGCAGGAGGTTGTGATGATCTAAAGATCACCACGCAAAGCCACGCAAGTTGTTTCTGAAGTAGTTCTAGTAATGCCAGGGTAATCATTGCTACAGAGGATATTTAAGAGACTTGAGGAGTATTGCCTGTTGTTCCCTTAGGCTGTTCTCGCACAATGGGAGGCATAAAGATACGGAAGTTTGTTTCATGGCCTTCTAAATGGGTCAGTTGAAATATGGTGGCTTTTACTAGAAGTCATCAATCTGAATATGAAACCACTGTAGTGGGCCGTTGTTCCTTGGAGGCAGTGCCTTTTTATTTTCTGTTTCAGTAACTCACTATTAATAATCTACCAGACAGTTTCTTAGGATAAAGATGTGAAGTAAATGCGTTATGATCTTTTTGCATAAATCTTTATTATCATGTATTTTAGTGCATCTTTTTATTATTATTTTTTTTTTTTGCTGAAAGTTAGTTTCCACTAACTTTTTATTTTGAACTTTCTACAGATGAGATTGAAAGCTCGTAACTTTTTTGGTGAACAAGATCGAACAAAGCTCAGGTCTTAGGATCAAGATGTGAAGTAAATATGTTATGATCTTTCTGCATAAATCTTTATTATCATGTATTTTAGTGCATCTTTTTATGTTTTTTGCTGGAAGTGCTGCAACTGATTGCTGCTAACTTTTTATTTTTGAACTTTCTACAGATGAGATTGAAGCTGGTACCTTATTTGGTGAACGAGACCGAACAAAGCTCTGGTCTTAGTTATATCTATTTGAAGGCTGCTGAAAAAGATATTGCTCTGGAGCATCAAGGAAACAGAATGTAATAGTTGTAAAAAGTGGGTTTGATAACGGAAATGGACTGTATCAACAACAATAATCTGATAAAAATAAACTTTAATGCCACGATTTTACATACTCTAATGTGGTCAATATCTCTAGAGGAATGAGAATGGCAAGTGTCTTAAGTGACCATGGATGAGCTTCACTATTTAGTTGTCATGACCCAGATTCTGTGGAAGCACAAGGACTAGCAGTAAAAATTCCTGCTAGATAAGTGTAGAAGCAAAAGACTGCTGGTTGGTTGGAGGTTTGCAAATTTTAGCAAATGTGTGCCTTGACTACCACAAATAAACCCATTTTGAACATCCGATTCTTCTGATTTATCTCATTATCGCCCTCTTTGTACCGCAACTTAGTGGATGATTTGTTTCATACTAGTTACTTTTTGCCTGTTGCTAGACTTCACAAATTTTCTTACTAGAAGGTGCAAAATTTTTAGATTAAACCTTGTGAGTAGTTGATTTATGGGGCATTTCACCCATAGTTTCGCATGTCTGGCATTGTCATAGTTGAGTTCTCTAGTAGTATTGTATTGTTAATCACCACTTGATCCCAAAATGTTTGTTGTAGACCATTTAGGTCTTATGTGTTCCTGTAGTCCTAGAGGCGGGCCTACGAGATGATTTTTAAATGTTCAGGACCATATTTGTGTTTAGGCGTAGATTTTTGAGCTATGTGATTCTGTTGTGTCGATAGATTATAATGCTCTCAGGTACTCGTCAAAACAAATAGCCAGAAGGAGAAGAGGATGAATTCAATATGAATCTGAATCTTTGACAGTTGGAATACACACGCCAGAAGTTTCTTGTAGTGAGGTCGATAAGCTGTATCACCCACTTGGTAGGAATGTTGAAAAAGAACAATAATTACATCTCAAATTCTGTGTCATCAACTCCAGTGTTGAATATAAAACTCGGAAATACTGTTGTCATGTCCCTGACAGATGACCAAAAACATTAAAAAGGAAGTTAACAAAAGACACAAACCAAAGTTTAGCGGCAAATGAATGATTCCAGCTGATCAGTCGGTAGAGTTGATGAATAAAGAAATCTGCTACCAATCTAATAACAATAACAGTAAAATAATTCAAGAAGGGAAGTTGCGTACTTCAAAAAAGGAAGAGTCATGTTCTTCAAAAGAGTTGGGTGACTAAGAGCAAAAGATTTCCATTCTTCTCTGTTTATTTTGCCATCCCCATCAGCATCAGCATCAGCAAATGTCTGTTGAGCCAAGAAAGAAGTCACACGGTGCAAATGAAGCCTCAAAACAGAAAGACATGCTGAAGTAGCAGAATTGGAAAGAAAAAAAAAATTCTTAAAACAAAAAGGGTAGTGATTCATTGCCTTGTCGATGATAGCTTTGAGAGATTCATCTGAAAGATGCATGCCAGATTCCTGTAAGGTAGCAACTACCATTTGCCTTACCTGAAACATTATAAATACAATCTCTCCTTAAGTAACGAATTGAAACTTTTCATAGTCCGAACATGTCAAGATACTCACTTCTTCTGGCTCAATGCATCCGGTCTCTCTCAAATCGTAGAGTCGAAATGCAACTGCATGAAACCAAAGAGAAGAAAGAAACCAATAGTCCATAGTTTTTAGCAAGTTCTCAACTTCTATTACTTGAATCAAAGAACTGATAATAGCTTTGTCAATACTTACAGTCAATTTTGTCCTCCAATGGAGTACTAGGATGAAAGATACTGAGTGCACGCACAAACTCCTCAAATTCAATTACCCCATTTTTCTTCTGATCAAAAAGATGAAATACCTGCAAAGCCATTTAATAAACACACAGATCAAAATGATGGAAAACAGAGTATTTTAAACCTCATTGCGAAAGCAGAATCACAAGCGCTCAGTGAGAAATGAATTAGTTTGAAATTACTTAATCATCAGAGCTAAAGAGTAACATTCAGTCCCAATTCACCAAATCTAAAAAACAAGTTTCCAAGGCGATCTGCGAATTTCATTTCACTTAAAGAAAATAGATAAATCATATCATTGACAGTTGTTCTTTTCCCCCTTTTAATGACGGCGAAATAATTGTACTGACTACAGAGAGAAGAAATCAATTAAGCATTCAACAGAAAGATATTAATAACCATAAGTGAGAAGATTATACCCTATCCAGGAAAAGATTTTCTCCAGATGTAGTTTTGAGTAGTGCCAATCGAAGCTCCTCCTATGAATTAAAAACAAAGAAGCAAATCAAATGCTTGTTGTTCTAGGAAGATTGCAGTTGTCTTGGAGTAACATTTACGACTCATTTGTAATAGTTACCTTTTAGTTTAATTTTGAAAGCACAACAGCTAATGTTTTTGGTCAACAAATTCCTTTATATGATTTTACACAACACCTTACCAATATGATTCTCATTCTTGAGAGCTACTGATTCCATTTCACAACAGCTGTGGATTAAAAGCCCATAACACCTTAATTCCAAATGAGCCCTAGTCAATTAGTTATAAAATTGCATACAAAATGCTTTCAACGGCTGAAAACCTCAGGAATGACTTCCCACATTCTTGCTGCCAAAACCATATGGCAATAAAGATCTAACAAGAAAAATAAAATTTTTGCTACCTTGTGAATTAGCCCATCATCAATGAGAGAACTACTCAACTCCTTGAATAATTCGTACAGTGCCTCCACTTCATTTATAGTAACTGCAAATTACCATCTCAAGAAAATCAAATTCCAGAACAGAACAATTGTCAATCACATAGAAAACATATAATATACAGTTGCTCCAACTAGAAGAACATTTGTATGCGTATGTGATACGAACATGGAGAATTATTAGCTAGGCGAACGAGGTCATTGAATGTGTAACGAAGCTTAGGTGGACAGTGGTGATCAAAGCAACCAGTTAGGCTGAAGATCAAGTCTTCAACGAAGCCTATAAATGGCGAGAACACAGAACAAAGCTTGCTGCCGATTTGGAAAGAGCTTGATCCCTAACATACCAAGATAAAAAGAAAATTCAGATTGCTTGGGAAAATCACAATTACTTGGAAAGAGACAACTTCATTTGAAGACTTACCCACGTGAAAGAGTTCGTTGCAGAATCCATTTTTGCATCAAATATCTGAACTTTCTAAGCCGGAAAGGAAGATGAAAAATAGAAGTTGTAATAACCACTGACTAAAAACCATATTTGTTCGAAAACATTCCCACACGAACAATGAAAGAAAGAATCATATCAGAAGTGAATAAACAGATAATTGATCAAGTAAAGAAATCCTCTAAAACAAGGTTTCCAGAATGAAATATCCCAGATTCAGGCTTTCTGATTTCACTGTTGCTGCATAGTTTGTAGATGATTTGCATAATATTTTTTGCTCGCCCTGAACCAGACAAAAACAAAAACGAAATATAAATGAAAATGGAACTTGTATCGGCAGCGAGTTACAACATGCTTTTGTACGACACTAATGAAAATTATAAAATATTTTGCTGCCATATGATTGCATGCTTTACCAAATATGTGTATAACAGACCCCAAATGCTGAAAAAAATTTGAAAATGCTTTGCTAACTTTTCTTCAAAATCGGCCCACATCATGCTGATAATTGTAGGGTCCAATAATCCAACAGGGAAACTCAATCATAGAGCAGATGAGATAAGATTAAATTAACTTTATTATTGAATATTTATTAGCATATTCTATAATTCATCCAATGGAGTCCACAATTAATGTTCTGAATAGTAATGTTGTATTACTGTATAATTTGGCAGCCATGGTCATGATCATTGTAGTGGCTATGGTGAATTCGCTTGTCATTATCCGTCAGAGTTGCTTGTGAGGAAATGCTATTAAAGAGATGACCCAGCACATTGCTTAATATAAAAATTGACATGAGACAGTCAACTTTTAGAAATTGACATCAGGTATTCAGCTTATTGAGACCAGTTGATGATATTCTATATTTAACTTTTTGGGCTTCTGGGAAAGCAGCTCTAAGTCCTGCGGCCAAGTTCATTACAACTTTGCTTTAGAAAATGGATCTAGATACATGTTACAGTAACCTTCTTTATAATTTCTTTCATAAATAAAATCTACACCCCCCCCCCCCTTCTCTAAATATTTTTTTTTTCTATTTTTTCTAAGATTTATAATTAAACTCTAGTGCTTATAGTTTTTACATCGATATCATACACAGCTTTCAAATGTGTACAAGTTTCAGCAAAGCCACAGATTCATATATAACTAAGTGGTGCATATGGGAGGCAATACTTTTGATCTCTTTCCCTTCACTGGAGTTTTTGTATCAGGAAAATTTCCACCTTCATCAACAAGATCCTCAATCAATCCATCAGGTGTTACATTCACAGGATAAGTTACCAGGTGAACACCGTCCATGTCTACAACTTCTTCACCACTGTAAATATTCCACATTTCATCTCCTATTGAACATATTTTCTGCACACATTCCAGGCTTTCAGGTTCTCGAAATAGTCCCTCTGCAAGTCCAGTATGTTCGTACCATAGCGACAAACGGTATGCACTAATATCTTCGCTGTTTTGATCATCATTTTTGGGCAGCTGGTAACACCCTATTGCAATTTCAGTGTCTCTTTGCCCATCCATTGATCTTTGGTTTATATTTGCAGATCCTATCAAGAGGTACACATCATCCACTGAACGGAAAATATTGTTAGTTCATAAAAACATACATTTTTTAAATGCATTTGCAATTGTAAAGTTGTTATCAAAGTACTAATACTGTAATCATACCTATCATGAGCTTGGAATGAACATAAACCATGAGTCTTCTATGCATTTGAGCATTCCAATATTGAGTCATTGGATGAGGAGAATATGGGGGGACAAATTCCCCATTGCTCTTCTTCTCTTCCCTATTTGCAAGGCAGAAGAAGTTCAGGAAATCTCTTGGGTGACCCACCTGGCCGCTTTCTTGTATTGCTTCTCCAATCAATTTATACATCATTGCCATCGTTTCTCTAGTCCAATGCAATATATCCTGAACAGGGTCACTAGTGGGCACCCCTTCAGGCCACATTGGTATCAATATATACACTGCAAATCTCTCCTTTGCCTTGATCTTACTCACAACCTTTAGTGCTATCTCTATAGGAATCAAATTTCTGCAGCCACAGTGCTTATCTTTCTCCCACAATTGGCATCCCCCAATGAAGTATTGATTCTCAATGTATATAAACCGTTCAGCTTTCCTTATCGCTTCCACATAAGCCTCATGTATGCTTCTCTCCACAGTTAAATTTTTGGCCAGTTGGCTAGCTGAAAAATGATCTATTGATCTAAAAACTTGCACTTTCCAATTTCTTTGGTTGAAATAATTGCTTGAAGGAATAATATTAGACTTGTGCCCCATATCTGGTATGCTGCTGATGGGAACTAACAATGAAGGGTCACATTGTTTAGTCCATCTTTGTTCAAAATTTGTTAGCACATCCCAAGCTGCTTCGCCAGTGATACAAGCATGAACGTCATGCCAAGGCTCTCTTGGCCCTCCTTTGTGAAGGCTAGCGCCTGCAATATTTATCTGATAGAAATCAAAACAATGTGATTCTGAGTTAAGTGTCTGAAACAATGAATGTTTCTCTGTATCATAGCGGCCGTCGCAAAGATCTAATCCACCAACAAAGCTCATAATTTCTCTGTCGAAGATAGAATCTTGAGCTCTGGCGTCTACAGTTATGGTCTTTTGGTGGTGAGCAAAGAGAGTTGGGAACTTGTGGTGTAATCTAGGACACAATTTGCAAATAACTTTGGTGTGTTTGAAGTAAGCAAATGCATCTTCATCATGTGTTCTCATTACGCCTTTGTTCTTGATGATTGGCAAGGATGTTTCATCATCCCAAAGCATAATTCTCACAGCTACACCTTCTTCAGCTTTATGTTTCAACAATTCACCAAGCTGAACTCCTCTTGCATGGGCAATTTCTGTTTGAGAATCTCTGACCTGCCACAGATCAATCTCGGGGCTTCTAAAATCAAGAATAAAGAATCAAAGGAGTAAATAAATAAAAAATAATAAAATAAGAAGTGTTTAAGTTTGTTTACCAGAACCATCTTGGGATTGAGAGACCAGCCTGCGATGTAAATCAGATGCTTTGCACCCTCAATGGCCTTGTAAACATCCTCCCATAGCTTTCCTGGAGACCCACAAAGATCATACGGAGGCTCAAATGAAGAGCTATGATGAGCATCATGATAAAGCTTGACATGGCAATTTGATCTTTGAGGAAATGAAGCATTCCTCAGACCCTGGAATTCACCATTGCTAATTATTTTCCCCCATGTTGGTTCATACGCTGCTGGTTTGAACCATAACATGAACCTGAGCCTGAGGTCCGGGTTCGGCTTCCCATTTTCCATCTCAAGAGGAAAGAACCCGCTAATCAAACTTGCCTCATTGAGTATTTGAAGAGCTTGGATGTGAATTTTTCCCAAGACTGAGCACTTTGTTTTCAATGTAATGGTGATTGTTGCATCAGCCGGGTGTGCACACAGAATCTGAAATGTTTGATTCCAAACTCTGTCATGTTCATGGCTTGTTTTTGCCACCTTTTTGTTATCAATCTTGATTGTTACATAGGTAGGCTTTCCATTAACAAAAACACACTGCAAAAACACAATTATGTCAAAAAGTTCTACAGTTAATTACTGTTATGAAATAATTTAACCATTAAGAGAATTGCTTTATCAAACACTTTAATTATCGTACTCTTAAAATTAATCAAGTAGACCTTGAATTACCCGATACAATTTTTAATATCCAAAAATCTTGATAGCACTTAATATAAGCTAAAATGCTAAATCTATACTCACGTTGAAGGGAAATGGATGTGTGTACGGTGTTGCATCAAATATAGTTGCCTCAAGTGTTCCATGGAGAAATTTAAGCTTTCCCTCCATCGCACTATGGCCTTCATACTTCAAAACCATATTGACTTGAGAGAGAGAGAAATGGGAAATGTTTACTTTTGGCAAATTATGAATAATATTTGTCAATTCATATTCCTATATAAAGGTAGGTGAGGGCTTGCAGTTGCCATGGAAACTTGGAAGGCAAAACAATGGAATCAAAGTGTTGTCAGTTGGAAAGACTTGTGAAATTTTCTATGTTCTAGTCTAAATCTTCAAGGCAACCTTCAAGTCTGCCTATAACAAGTTTACGCTTCAAGTTGAAGTTTCTTGAACTCAAATCACACTTCTTCTCGAACAAAATGTAAATGAAAAACTAGCAATTCCAGTTTTGAATCAGAAGCAAACTTGTATAATTTGACATTGTTGTTATGTCATCTTTTGAGACTATGTGTGCAAAATAAACGTGTTTTATAAGGTTAGAAGGAAGATTTGTGTGATGATGATTATGGGCATATTTCAGCATCAAAAAGATGTAATTAATTTGGCCAAAACTTTAACCAATTTATGCCTAATTGTGCCATATAAAAATCCCATTAATTGGGTCCTAATTATGCCAATACTTTTAACCAATTTTCAAACAGGACCAAAATCAGAAAATGTACCAATGAAAAAGACACCCATATCTAGCTGCTATTTAATTCCTGTTCGGAAAAGCATGGTCGAAGCGATCGATTATAAAATTAGAGGATGTGACAACAATTAAAGACATTGGGGAGAAGACACAACAACAATTATTTTGCAATGGACATCCGTGTAGCTCCAACTCAAATTTCTAACTTCTGATTTCTTTTGAGATCTCAAATGTTTTCTTGTCCGAGTTTTGGTTTTTTGTTCCTCAACCATTCTCATTTCCTTCTTGCCATTTGCAATTTTATGAGCATGTTGTGAGAACCGTTCACGTGGGTCTTACATTTCGTCTATGAATTCTATTTAACGAGTCACATTTTATGGGATTGAATTACGTTGAAAAGCATGCATAATTGAATCAATTCCATCTCGTGAATATAATCATTTATGGATGCGATGCGTGCGTTTATATATTTTAAAATGTGGATTTAAAATTTTAGATCATTATTAATTACTTTATAATATTATAAAGTGTTGAAAATTTTTTATTAAAAAATTTTTAATAATAGCGTAAAATCTTTATTTGTATTTTAAAAAAATATATATAAACGTCCACGAAAGAGTAAAAGACTATATATATACACACACTTTATAGATGGGGCAACATTGTGAAATATTTCAAACAAACAGTAGCTGCCACCACATGGTGTGGGCATATAGTGTTACGTTTTATGCAAATAACTTTACGTGCTGTAACACTTTCTCATTTGACCTCACTTAAAGGATTCCTTTATTGGAATCGAGAATCATATCGTAGTAGTCACTGTATTTCAGCTTATGTGGCAAAATATAACTGGTCAGTATTTTTTAAAAACTTTGGTCAAATCTATTGGTCTGTTATCACGTGGCGGGTACTTGTGCCTGTAGATTAGCCCAAAGACGCAGACAACTTTATTTGATGTGAAAGATANGAATCGAGAATCATATCGTAGTAGTCACTGTATTTCAGCTTATGTGGCAAAATATAACTGGTCAGTATTTTTTAAAAACTTTGGTCAAATCTATTGGTCTGTTATCACGTGGCGGGTACTCGTGCCTGTAGATTAGCCCAAAGACGCAGACAACTTTATTTGATGTGAAAGATAGCTGGAATACAATTTTCTACTAGCTTGGAACATGCCACGTGGCCTCGGTTGCACCCTGACGTCTCTCAATCGGTGCCGTCCCCACACTGGTTAGTGTGGTCTTATCCGCATACCAGTCCAACTCATGCCCTTGCTTGATGGGTAGTTCCAAGGTGTCGGGTCCGAACTATATTCTACTTTACAACTTCAATTTAATTGATTGTAATAATGTTTGTGCAATCCATCACACTTCATCAACTTTACCAATCTCCACCGTGGAATGGTTTTCTTAGTATGACAATCGCATGGTTTTTCATTAGTTTTAGTAAGTTTTTATTATTTCACTACTTTTAAGAATTATAAAATATTAAATAATTATAAAAAATATTATTTCCTACCATTTTACTACTACAAATTACTTTTTCATTAAAATCATTAGTTGACTGGTAAAATATTAATTTTAACTTTTATGATAAAAATACACTAATAGAAGTATCAAATAATAAATATAAAATTATTGTTAAGTGTTTGAGTTTAACAATAATTTAAGTTTTTTTAACATAAATATTCAAGGGTATTTTTTATCAATTTTGCTATTTTTATATTTACAACAAGTCAGGGTTATTCACAATTCATACTTAAAACTGTTATTTAATAATATAAGGACATAACAATAACTTTTTTACCTGCCATTTGATATCTCTATTTATGTATTTTTACTATAAATGATAAAATTGATATTTTACAGATCAACTAAGTGTGTTTTTTGAATTAAGGTTAGCTTAAAAACTACGACATTAAAGTGTTTGACAAACACTAACGGCTGTACCTTAGAAGTTATGTTAATATGATTTTTCACTTGTATAATGAAAAATTAGCTGGAATACAATTTTCTACTAGCTTGGAACATGCCACGTGGCCTCGGTTGCACCCTGACGTCTCTCAATCGGTGCCGTCCCCACACTGGTTAGTGTGGTCTTATCCGCATACCAGTCCAACTCATGCCCTTGCTTGATGGGTAGTTCCAAGGTGTCGGGTCCGAACTATATTCTACTTTACAACTTCAATTTAATTGATTGTAATAATGTTTGTGCAATCCATCACACTTCATCAACTTTACCAATCTCCACCGTGGAATGGTTTTCTTAGTATGACAATCGCATGGTTTTTCATTAGTTTTAGTAAGTTTTTATTATTTCACTACTTTTAAGAATTATAAAATATTAAATAATTATAAAAAATATTATTTCCTACCATTTTACTACTACAAATTACTTTTTCATTAAAATCATTAGTTGACTGGTAAAATATTAATTTTAACTTTTATGATAAAAATACACTAATAGAAGTATCAAATAATAAATATAAAATTATTGTTAAGTGTTTGAGTTTAACAATAATTTAAGTTTTTTTAACATAAATATTCAAGGGTATTTTTTATCAATTTTGCTATTTTTATATTTACAACAAGTCAGGGTTATTCACAATTCATACTTAAAACTGTTATTTAATAATATAAGGACATAACAATAACTTTTTTACCTGCCATTTGATATCTCTATTTATGTATTTTTACTATAAATGATAAAATTGATATTTTACAGATCAACTAAGTGTGTTTTTTGAATTAAGGTTAGCTTAAAAACTACGACATTAAAGTGTTTGACAAACACTAACGGCTGTACCTTAGAAGTTATGTTAATATGATTTTTCACTTGTATAATGAAAAATCCATTATACCTTCAAAATATTACTAATTTTTGTTTCATAATTATAATTTTTTTTCCACAGCAACTGTAGTTTTTAAGGTACAACACCTCAATTTTAAACGCACCCTAACTGGTCAACTAGTAATTTTAATGGAAAAGTTATAAAAATAAAAAGGTTTTACAAGATTATGGTAGTAAAAAATACTTTTTACAGTCATACAATATTTTACAATTCTTAAAGTAGTGAAACAATGAGAATCTTTTAATAATCATATGTTTATCAAATTTATAAACTAAAAAAAAAATCCGCCTATGTTGCAAGTTTGCAACAGTTGCAACGTACAATCATTTTTGTCCTTTTGTATTTGATTACACTACACTACCTTATATTTTTTTTGGAATTCAATAGACACTAAAAATTACAAACTTTTACATATAAGTCTAATTTTGGAATAAAATGACATTTAAAAAGAATTTTAATTTATTATTATTATTATTATATAAGATTATTTCTATTAAATTTTTTTTATNTATTAAATTTTATTATTTTATTTATTTTAATTATTATTATTTATGATTATTACTGTCATTATTATTATTATTATTAAAATGTATTACTTTTATTATTTTAATTGTTATTATACCGTAATTAATTAATTGTTATTAATATTTATCTTGTTATAATTAAAATTATTGTTATTATTAAAATATATTAACTTTATTATTTTAATTATTAGCAATTATTGTTTTTATTGTTTTTATTATTTTTATTATTAATATTATTATTTCAGTTAATTTTGTTGTTATTATTATTATTATTGTTAAATTTTATTAATTTTTTGTTTTAATTAACATTATTGTCATAATTATTATTTTTAGTTTTTTTATTATTATTGTTTTAATTATAATATATACAAATAATATTATGGACATAATTAACAAATGACATTTTAATAACTTATAATAGCCTATTCCAATTATAAAATAAAGCAAACACATCAATGAGAATGTCGTTCATTTCAATTCCGATTCCTACAGCTCCAGTAAATAACTTATTCTAATTCAAATTCCTTATTACAATTCTATCTCATTTCGATTCTTATTTAATAAACGCACCGTTAGAATGTGTTTAGAATATAGTATTGTATATTTTTATAATATTGTTCACATTAATTTATTACTTACCTATGTTTGGAAGTTTTAAAAGTTAAATTGTAGTCAATTATATAAATCACTATAATGTCCTAACTTTTATCTTAATTGAAACATTAAATATATTTAAATTATATTTTTATTTTTACTATAATAATTATATTATTAAAAATAAATTATATTGTTATATTATTTTATTATATCATATTATATTTATATATTAATAATTAATATAAATTAATTATTAAATACAATTATTAATAAATTTAAATAATGAGTGTAGATTTAAAAATGATAGTAATAATTAAAAAATTATGAAATATTTATGAATTTGTGGAATAAACAAATGTATTTATCTTTCTGAAGTTAGGACGCAAACATAAGCTTTATTTTATATTTAATGAGTTGTGGCTTTTATAAATGAGTATTGAATCATGCAATGTAATTATCTAATATCAATAATAAAAGTACTCTTAAATTTCCTACTTCTTCTTTATTCATATCATTTAACAACTAAGCCAATAAATAAAATAATAATAATTATATTTTTTCCTAGCATTTCAGAAAACAAGAGGGATTGCAATGAAAATAACATAAATAAATACATCATGCCGCTGGATTTGCTTTTACCATTCTTGCCTTGGATCCAATGATTAAATTACAAAATAACAAAAGTAGTGATATCTTGGAACTGTTGCAACATAGCGGCCCCAAAAAAACTTACATGAAAACTTATCTTTATCAAAATTTCCATTTGGTAAAGAAAATTTAGAGCTAATAAAATGGGTTATTGGATCGTGTTTGTATCGTGTTATATTTAAATCAATCCAAATCCGACTCATTTAATAATCGTATCAAAATATTGAGATCCAAACCCGATACGAAAAAATAATCGGGTTATCCAATAACTCGTTTAATATCTATATATTAAATAAAAGTTACATCAAATATTTATATACTATCATACATATGTATGTATATACATACATACATAATTTATTGATATTATAAAATATACATATCTACCAATATATTACACATTTACACTATTGAAGTTTTAAATATATATATATATATAATATTATATATCAATACTATAAAATATACATGTTTATCAATTTTTACACATTTACACTATTAAAACTCTAAATATATTTAAAATTTATAAATACAAACTGTGTTTATATTCATCCTTTTAAAGAATTAAAAAAATCATCTCTAATATTTGAGTTTTAATAATAAGAATATGTAAATTATTTTTAAATAGAAAATATAATCAGGTCATTGATCGAATAAATGGGTCAAAAATTTTAACCCTAACCCGACACGAAAAAAAATCGTGTTGATCCAAATCTGACCAATTTAATAATCGTATTAAATTTAACAACTCATACCTATTTATGTCATGTTCGATAATCGGCTCGTATCAAAATTTACTAGCTCTAAGAAAACTTACGAGAATAAATTTTCCGAACTAAACAACAAATTATCTTTTCTCAAAGTAATATCCTGATTCCAGCTAATTTTATTTATACATAATATGAATCCAAATGAACCATGAAGTCAAACATAACACCATTAACAATTTGCACAAATATCAAATCAAAATAATCATAAACCCATATGAGATGAGATGACACGTGATGTGATGCACGCATATATTAAGTACCAAAGCAAATGGTGCTCAACATCACATTATAAACCCACACATCTCGCTTCTTTACGCCCTCGACCACCTCCCAGCTTCCCTCTTTTTTTTTTTCTGCAGTAATCGTTCTTTTTCTTTTCCCTTTCATATTAATTCTTCCAAATAATAATCAATCAACCAACCAATTCTTTCTTTCTGAAGGCCAGCAAATTAAAAAAAAAGATATTAAAATAATAAAATAATAAAATGACCAGCTACGGCACAATTCCGACGTCGTCGGGGCCGGCGTCGAACCTGGAATACATCTCACGCGCCAAAGAACGCATCAAAGCGGGCCTCGTCTCCCGCCACCCCTGGAAACTGATGCTCGACATTCACGCCGTGAAGCTCCCGGCCAACTTCAAGGAAGCAATCAACAGAGTGAAGGTCAACGCCGCCTACTTCCGCATGAACTACGCCATCGTCGTCCTCCTGGTGCTCTTCCTGAGCCTCCTCTGGCACCCCGTATCGCTGATCGTGTTCATAGTCATGATGGCCGCGTGGCTGTTCCTCTACTTCTTGCGCGACGAGCCCTTGGTGGTCGTGGGCCGCACGATCGACGACCGGGTGGTGCTGCTGGTGCTGTCGGTGCTGACGCTGGTGTTCTTGTTCTTGACGAAAGCCACGGAGAACATACTGCTGGCGCTGCTGATCGGGGCCGTCGTTGTGCTGCTGCACGCGGCCTTGAGGAAGACCGATGATTTGTTCTTGGATGAAGAATCTGCTCACTTGATGAGTACTGCTGCACCTTCTTCTTCTTCTTAATTAATTATTTAATTGATTAGCTCTCTCGATGTCGTCGTCGTCGTCATCACGGTGTTTCTTTACTGTGTCTAAATTTGGGTTTAATTAATTCATGTAATTAATTGAAATTCGACTGTCGCCTTTTTACTTTGTTCATTTTTGTTCAATAATTTGGATGTTTTTCTTCATAACTTGATTTGTGGACTATTGAAATCACTCGCAGTCACTTTTGCAACCAATTAATGCTTTTTGACCTTTAGTTATCATTGCCAACGGGGGTTAGTTGTCTCCCTATATTGGGGTGGATAAATGTGAGTTTTTATGAGTTTTTAAAGTTGTTGGATCATCAGTTTTTAAATTATAATGTATGGATAAAATTTAATTTAATTTATTTATATTTATTTATTAATTATTTATTAATTATTTATATTTTTTTTACTCAGGAAAAAATTAAATTAAGAGAAAATTTTAATTTTATTATAATATATAAAAAGAATTGATATCTTTAATATTAATAGGAAGGGTAGATTTTTTTTTTTAATTTTAAGTGAGAATTGATATTTTAACTTATTATAATAAGGTTAATTAAGATAATTTTGACTGATTTTTTATTATAAACATTAATTGATTTTTTATTATAAATAATAATAGAATTTTAATTGTAATATATTAATATATAAAAAAAATATTTTTAGGCCTATAAATTCTTCAATCCATGATTTATCGAATAATTTTTTTCTACTCCACGGTCCACACCTCAACCAAGTTCATTAATTCCACCGTCTATCTCTAGGAGAAGATTTTTTTTTGTTTGACTTTTGCAGAGACTCGGACGAAAACTAATGCACTCAGATATCATCAACCCAAAGCTTAAAGTAATTTGTTAATTCGTAACATATCCAACGAAAATGTTTTTCCCACCCTCGGGGGGTTGCAAATGCGCTCGAAATTTTTTGAATTGGATGGTCTTTTTATTCACTGCTTGCAGCCACTGGACCGAATGAATGCCTTTTATCTTTGTTGGTTTATAATAAAAGATCAAATGCCTTTTTCTGTTTTTGTAAGTATGCATGCTGAAGAGCTAAGCAGGATCAGATGAATGTCTTAAAAAAAAAAGAGGTGGAAATAAATACTGAGATGACTGAAATTAAATTATCTGTAGTGAAAAAAAAAAGGTCATAATTAATATATTTTCTTTATAAAAAAATTATTCATTTCACTTGAATATTTGATTAAATAGTACATTGAGTAGTTTAGTCTGTTTTGGCATAAAGTAAGTATTTCTTAAAAACTCTTTAAATAAGACTTTATTACTTATTTGAAGAGCCACATTAAATGAAATAAAACTTTATTATTTATTTGAAAAACTACATTAACATTTAAAATTTTAAAAGATACTACAATTAAGATTCTTTAAATAATAAATGATTTCTTCTATTTAATTTTATAAAGTTATTTTTTCCTCCTTAATTTATATTTTATTATTTTTTATTAGAAAGTGAGAGACGTGTTTTAATTAAATAAATATTTTTTTTAAAAAATATTTATTTAATTAAAATAATATTAACTTATTTTTATTTTAAAATATAAAAAATTTTTACTTTTTTTTATCATATAAATACGTAAATAAATATTTAAAAAATAAAATTAGCATAATCTTTTCGAGACATAACGAACAACTTTAAAATATATATATAACGGAACAACTTTTTAGCCTTATCATAAGGCTTTTCAGCTTTTCATATTCTCAAGGCCCAAGACATGAGGCATCCAATGACTGAAACTTTAACGTATACAATGATTACCAATAGGCTTTTGGTTTAGTGAGAGAGTTTTTATATTTATAATATTGAGTGTAAGGATTTGAGTTTTTATAAAAATATTTATAAAGGTTATTTATAATCTTTCATCAATTATTAAATAATTGAGTGGAGTCAGTCTATTCCTCATGAAATATGAGTGGAGTGAACAACCCTCGAAAGAGGGTTTGAAGAATTTAGATAGCGCTTCAGAGGAATACATACCACGATGAAGGTCTCAATTGTAGAGTCTATTTGTAAATATTAATTGTAATATCTGATGTAATATCAATAACAGTCCTGTGTAACATTATTAAAAAAAAGTATACAATGATTCTTGAGTTCAGATGCCATTATTTTTTGTTAAGAGCATCTCCAAAAAGTTCTATAAATTTTACTCTTCAAATATTCATTTGCTTACTTATGTGGCAAATAAATGAGTGAAAAAATATATTATTCTTCAAAAGACTCTTCAAATATAAATGAGTTAATATTATTTTAATTAAATAACTATTTTTTTAAAGGAAAAATCAATAGTAATTAAAGCACATTTCTCTTTTTCTTCAACAAAAAGTAATAAAATATAAATTAAAGAGGAAGAAAGTTACTATTCAAATTTGAAGAGAGATGCTCATTTCTTATTTGAAGAATTTTAATTGCAGTGTCTTTTGGAATCTTAAATGTTGATGTAGTTTTTCAAATAAGTAATAAAATCTTATTTGAAGAGTCTTTTGGTGATGATATAATACGAACATGGTCTTAAAATCTACAATAATTTTTGAGTTTGGACGCTTGGATTTTTTTTAATGCGAATATATTTTTAAACTGTAGATTTTAATAAATTTATTTCTAAATAAATTATAAAATCGTGTAGTTTAAAAATTAAAATTTTGATTCTATTAAATTTTATAATTAAAAAGTATGTTCACATACAAAAAAATAAGAGTATCACACTAAAAAATTATTATATATATATACACACAAATAGAAGAAATTAGTGAGTTGGGGACTTAGGGTCGTGGACCCTTAATCCCATTATGTCAACATTGGATAATAATAACAAAATTATATTAGTCTATTTCGTAATGATGGGTTTGTTACATTGAGTTTGCGTGGTAATATAATTATGGATATTCTGGTGTATTATTTTTCTTTCCACTCATCAATATTTTTTTTAATGATTTCATTGTTTACATTTTGTAATAAACTAAATGTATATTCATCTAAATGTCTGCAATCAACAAGTGGGTATTGCTATTTATTACTATGAAAGAGCGATGTGTTTCATTGTTTTAAAAGAAAGCAAATCCAACCAATTGAGCTTAGCTCAAGTGGCTAGAGTCACTCTCTCACAAATGTGAAGGAAGTGATTCGAGTCTCTGTAGACTCATTATAAAGGATTACAAATTTGAGCGGTGCTATATAGTAGTGATAGGCTGGGAGTTGACGTCCCTCGCATATTTAAAAGGGTTACAAATCTGAGTGCTGTCATATCAGCAGTAATATCAGTAGTAATATCAATAAGTCTCAGTAAGAAAGCAAATCCAACCAATTAGGCTTAGCTCAAGTGGCTGGAGTCACTCTCTCACAAATGTGAGGAAAGTGATTCGAGTTTCTGTAAACGCATTATAGAGGATTACAAATTTGAGCGGTGTTATATCAGCAATGATAGGCTGGGAGTTGACGTCCCTCGTATATTTAAGAGGGTTACAAATCTGAATGGTGCCATATCAGCAGTAATATCAATAAGTTTCACTATATATATATGATTGTACATATTAATTATACTCTTATATAATATGAATTGTAATTTGAGCAATAATCTAGTATCATAAAAAAAAAAAAAAGCAAATCCCAATTATGATAATCACAATTTGATGCTAATGGTTTTTGTACCACATGCATAAAACCATTGTACTCCAAGGTGCTAATCGGTATTAGAAAGTGAAGAGGCAAATTCGAAGTGCGTTTCAGACACTCTTTACGATCAATCAGAGCCGTCCATCTTGATGGCTCACCCGCCGTACGATCCCTACTACCTCCCTCCAATTCATCCTCCTCCTCCGCCGGTGCCGCCGCCTCCTCCATACCATCATCAACAACAGGACAACGGCATTAATACGCTATTCGTGTCGGGACTTCCCGACGATGTCCGAGCGCGTGAAATTCACAACCTCTTTCGCCGAAAGCCCGGTTTCGACTTCTGTCAGCTCAAGTATACTGGTCGCGGCAACCAGGTAGCCCCCCATTCCTTCGCTTTCTCCCGAGAAAATTTTGGAACTTTCTGTTCGTTTCCCGCGAAAATTTCAACTTTTTGTTTGTTTCCCGAGAACGATGAAAACTTTACTATAAAAGACAATAATCGGTCTCATTTGGTTGCAATGAGGTAATCTTCATGTATTTGTGTTGCTAAGCTCTCTCTATATATCTTTTAATTGCTGAAAAAAAGCTAAAAATTTACTCTCAGAAATTGCAAAAGCTGAATATATATGCATTACGTTATTAATTCATTTTTTGCGTTTTTGTAAGGTGATTAGAACAGGGATTGTTGTAACGCATTGAAGGCTCTGATCTCTTGTTTTCAGGTTGTCGCATTTGCCACCTTTGTCAATCATCAAACAGCAGTTGCAGCACTGCATGAGTTGAATGTGAGAACTTAATTATTCAGTAAAAATATTTTGTTTGTACTTCTGCTTTTGCAGTCATCAAATTCGATATGGTCGTCCGAATATGTGTATGCTTAGCTCAATATTTTTATATCTGGAGAATTGGAGATTACTTTGAACTTGGGAATTTTGTTTACAATAAGTAGATCGCTACCTTTAAAAATCCTTTCGTTCCTTGTGATAAGAAAATAAAAGAAGTGTTTCCCATCTATATACTTTATTGTATTTTAGCAGTGAACCCAAACAGGAATGAGAGCTCAGCGTCCAGTTGTTTTTCTAATCAATACATCTTCCATGGAGGTTGCAATGCTATTATAAGGTATTGGAAGTGGGTGTTGCTTCTGACTTGTTTCTTTGATGATCATTTTTAGGGTGTGAAATTTGATCCACAATCTGGATCAGTCCTGCATATTGAACTGGCTAGGTCAAACTCAAGAAAAAAACGCAAGCCAGGTACACTCTTGTATTTTCAAAAAATTTTCCCCAAGTGCATGCAAATCACTGCAGGAGTTTTGGTTGACCTCCAAATAACTTTTGGGATAGTTGGCGGCTGACTTTCTTTCTTTCTCAGGGAGTGGTGCCTATGTTGTTATTGATAAAAGAACTAAAACAGAAGCTAACGTTCAAGAATCATCGAGTGCTGATGGTAATTTGATGATTAACTTGTAACGTTCACCAAGAGATGAGCGTTATTTTTAAATACCTGCTCATGTTGGCACACTTTTCCACTTTCAGGAGATAGTGATACAGATGAAGCATCTCCTGTACGCAATATTGATTCGGCCGATAAGGGTGATTTCGTGACTACACAGAGGTTACAAACACTTGAGAAAACATGATCATGGATTTAAGAGTGAATTTTTCCAATTTTTCTGTGTTTAAAATCCAGAGTTTAGAAGATTTATTTGGTTCGTCTTGCGTTTTTTGTGCATTTCTAAGTTTGTCTCTTTGTCTTGTAATAAGCAGTGAGAGAGCTACTGATTCAGGCAATGCTGTGGCACCCATAAATGTAAGTGAAAGCCACTTCACTTATCTAAAAATGCAGGGGAGGTTGAGGGAAGATAATTCATTTCTCATAGTGATTTGTGAAAAATGTTACATTACATGTGGCATTGATCTATATGTTTTTTTTTAATTAAAAAAAAAAAAAAAACCTTTATCAGGTACATGTGGAAGTCTGCGCTAGTGAAATGAGTGTTATCAGAAGGACAAAAATATCATAATTTGTGGCTTTATGCATTCATATAGAATCATTCCTCTGCTTTGCTCAGTTTGAATGAAATTGTTTTTGCTACATTTGATGAATGATAGTTCTCTACTCAGTAAAATGGCAGTATTGTCATACAACTTATGGAGAGGATAAATGTTCTGAGAAAATTTTGGAAAGTAAAACTAGAGGAGTACCAGAGGATGAAACTTTGTAAATTTCTGAAACTTCAGATCAACATATGCATTCCATTTAAAGATTACCATATCGTTATCATTAATGCAGTGTGTGCATGTTGATTATCTGAGTGAAAAAAGTGTTTCGACTCTTTCACTGCTGCAGGAGCAGTCAGAAAAACCTTATGAAGGTGGTGTTCAACCATGTTCAACATTATTTATTGCAAACCTTGGTCCGAACTGTACTGAAGATGAACTAAAGCAAACTTTATCAGTGTAAGTTACAATAGTATCCATACTCCAATATTTGTTGGCTGGAATTTTCTCTTCCTCAGATGTAGTGATTGATTTTTCTCTGTTTTATGATAATATCCACATCTGCTTCATTGTTTTGGAGGGCTGTAGTTATCCGGGATTCAACATGCTCAAAATGCGTGCTAGAGGTGGAATGCCAGTTGCATTTGCTGATTTTGAGGTATTTGATAATGCTGGATAAATGTGACTTTCCCATTTATAGGAGATGGCCCCAACATATTATGAGTTTATGACTATGGTTCCTTGATGACTGATTAGGGTTAATGTGCCTAAACTGTGTGAAGATGCATCCAAACTGTATGATTAGGGTTATTTGTCATAAAATTATTTGTGAATGATCGCATGATCTCATTAAAGGGTCTTTTTTGCTGTGTCTTCCCAGGAAGTTGAACAAGCTAGTATAGCCATGGAGGGGCTTCAAGACAGCACGTTACCGTCATCTGATCGAGGCGGCATGCACATAGAGTACCTCTTCTGAACTTGTTTCACTAGCTTGAAATACTCTCTCTAAACATGCACTTGAATGTTTACTTTCCACTGTTGCTATCTAGATTTAAACCAAGATTTCTATTATTTATTTTGAATCGTTCCCCTTTAGGTATGCAAGGTCGAAAATGCGCAAGTTGTAGGGGAGAAGGGAGTGAGGTTGACAATTTTCTTTTTACCGGGAAGTCTTCAGCCAACTAGGATTGCAGTTGATGGAGCTTTCCTCTTTATTATTATTATTTCTTTTTCATCCATATTAGCTGTGTGATTCTGTACCCCTCAATAGTTGAAGAGTTAGCTGAAATATCCAACAATGTAAACTTGTCGAGAATGTAGAACATTAAACAAGATAGATGGTTCTTTTTACCTCAGTGTTAAGTTATTCAGAATTAACTCCATTAAGTACTTCTCAATCAAATTTTCGGTTTTCAGGCTTGAGGTTCAGGATTCGGTCTGATGATTATGATGCAAAAATATACATACTGGCCCCGTGGATAAGGAATCAGTAGCCTGTGGCTGTCCAACGTCTAATTGTCTAATTGTCTAGTTGTCTGTGTCATGCCAACTTTCAAACGTACTGATGTTACCACAGTAAATGACCTTTTTTGTTTTAGATCGCCTGCCTTCTGAATCTCTGCTAGCTCTCGTCATCATTAGAAGACCAGCAGATCTTGGTTATATCCTTGTCCTCTCGTGTGTTTCTCTAGTAATTTCGAAATTTAATTTTAAAAAAAGTTAAAAACACCCAGGATAGGTGGATCCTCTGCCTGCATTTAATACTCTGCACGGTGATTGGTTCGAATGCTTGCGGCTTAGCTTGGTAGTTTGTCAGCTTCCCAAGGCTAGACAAATTTCAGATTTATGTTTTATCTGCTGCCTCTCCAGTCTCCAGAGTAATTTTCCGCCTCCTATAACTAGTCCCGCCAAAGCTGCCATCTTGGTCCCCACAATTGAAATTTTGAAAATTCAGACAACATAAACGTACAGAACAGAGTGAAGGCATAATCCATGTAAGGCTTAATTGATTTAAGCCAAAAGGCACAGGCACAGATGAGATAGAACTAAGAACATGATACTCTCAGCTTCCTCCATTTTTTCGAAAGAATTACAAAAGCTTAACTTTGCCTACTTTCCCTACCACTATACATGAGCAAAATATAGATGGACATTGGGAAAAAAATAGAAAGAACCTAGAACTGGGTAAAAGGGAAAAAGGGGATTACAAAAGGACCAAAATGCGTATTTAGCAGAATACTAGTTGATATGAAAGGTAAGCTCTTTACAGATCATTTTCGCGGGAGGTCCTTCTGGCCTTATCCCTTTCCCAAAAGGCTGCCTTTAGTGAATCAAGGGGGAGCTTCCCACCGAATCCCTCCAAACCCTCATTCATCAAGGGACCGCTATAGGGTAGTTGCTGTTGCTGATGCTGCTGCTGCTCTACCCAGATCCGTCCACTCCGGCTGCCAACATCATACCCAGGTGTTGACATGTAAGTGTCTATGACCGTGTCACCTTCCAACATGCGAAGCACCTTTTACCCCCCAAAAAAAAAAAAGTTTAAGCAAATTAAAGGACCCAAACTTTATTCATAAACAAAATGAAATCCAATCTAAGAAATTTAACTGCTTAAAATCAAAGTTTCTTTTTACCTGTGACATGCGGGGCCTGGAATGAGGATCGCGCCTTATACACAAAGATGCAGCATGAAGCATGCAATATACTTCATGTTCAGAATAGTGATTCCCTAGCCTTGGGTCAACCAGTTCATCTATAGCATATTCTTCAAGAAGCGGACGTGCCTATTCCAGATCAAAGTGCATAAAAACAAATCAATGATACCTGTTCTGTTGGCTTCTTATTTTAGCAAAGTATTTTCCATGTATCTAAGAGAATAAATCACACTTCATAACAGTTTAAAATTCAACATTGATAAACAGATAATAAGCAGAAATCATTACAGCATACCCATTCAGTAAGACACTGTTGGCCCTTTGGTCGGTTGAGGTCCACTGCTTTTCGTCCAGTAACAAGCTCAACTAATACCACACCAAATGAATAGACATCAGCTTTTTCAGTAATCTGGCCACTTTGAGCATATTCCGGCGCCAAATACCTACACAGCAGCAGAACCTTATTTATGTTTATAATTGCAAGGGAAGATTGAAGTTAAAAGCAAAAGCTAGCATTCAGGATTACCCAAATGTTCCAATTACTCTAGTTTCCACACCCATGTCACCATCAGGCTGCCACCTTGCAAGGCCAAAATCTCCAACCTAGCAAAAGAAATGCTAAATTTAGAACACAGCACCTAGTAATTCAAGCACCTTGAAATAGAATAAAGCAGAAAGAAAATGTATTCTGATTTTTATCAAGGGATGCAACAATCAAGGGCAAAAATTAATCTCAAAACATGCAATGATCAAGGACAAAATTAACAGGTAGATTTTAAATTTTCCAACCAAAGTAGTTATTCTTACCAGTGGTTCAAAATCATGGGTGAGAAGGATGTTATTTGGTCGCATGTCACGATGCACAATGCAGCCCACTCTGCATTCTTCATGAAGATATCGCAGACCTCGAGCAGCTCCCACAGCGATCTTTTGCCGTGCAGACCATTCTAATGGCTCTTGATGACATCCTGAAACAATATCCACATTTATTGTTCATTCACTTAGATGCTAACCATGAATAAAACGACAATGTGGATAAATGATAGCAATGAATCTCTTAACAACAGAAAAGCC
This sequence comes from Citrus medica, assembly GCA_002013955.2. Taxonomy (NCBI): domain Eukaryota; kingdom Viridiplantae; phylum Streptophyta; class Magnoliopsida; order Sapindales; family Rutaceae; genus Citrus; species Citrus medica. The sequence continues at coordinate 257,674 of MKYO02006676.1, read as the reverse complement.
TTACTTATTTCAAGTTCAGTGCACTCTGGAATAAATGATTACAACAAATTGACAGAACACATTTGGTAATACCAAACAAATTACTGATCTTAGGCAAAATAGTGATTACGGTGACAGTGCACTCTGGAATAAATGATTACAACAAATTGACAGAACACATTTGGTAATGCCAAACAAATTACTGATCTTAGGCAAAATAGTGATTACGGTGACAGAGACCTTTCAGAGGTCCTCGAAGTACGTATCCAAGTGCCACAAATCAGAACCTAGAACTAGTAAGTAGATGCCAATCAAGTAGTATTAATCACGCGTACTGGTCATTTATAACATTATTCAGTGCATTTGTGTTATACTATGAGCACATCTTCTAATGAGGAAGCGAAAAATTACCATATAGATGAGAATCTAGAGACCCATTACATATATATTCATAGACCAGTAACCTCCTCCTGTCCTCAATACAGAATCCAATTAACATAACAACGTTTCTGTGCTGGGCGCAACTCAGAACTTCCACTTCTGAGCAAAATTCATGATCCCCTTGAGAACTAGCCAATTTGTGTTGCTTGACAGCAACTGCCTGGCCATCTGGCAGTACCCCCCTATGAACAGATCCAAACCCACCTTCTGCCAAGAAATTGGCTTGTGAAAAGCCGCCCGTAGCAAGCTCCAATTCAGCATAGCTAAACCACCTCGGTGGCTTGCCAAATACCGGCGCCTTATGTTGACATATTGAGCACAATGGAGGAGGGCCAGGAGGTGCATTTCTGGATAGTGATATTGCTTCTCTAACGTTTCCACTGAATTCCAAGTCAGTCCGATAGCTTGACATTCCAACTCCAGCATCTCGATCAAGCCTAGAGAACTTCTCAAGCAAAGCTTTAGTTGTCGATGCTTGAGTCTTATTATTAGTTCTTCTAGAGCATTCTTCTTCCATCTGGTGTGATGACTGATGATGAGATCTAAGAAACTCTGTCATCCATGGTTGGAACCTCATACTGGCCGATGACACAGACAAATTTTCACTGTCTGTGTCCGAACTAGAGTCTTCAAGATTCCGGTCTTCCCTAATGACTGATGATTCCTTCTTCAAATCTCCATTAATTCCTGAGATAAAAAATGGTGAAGTTCCAGGATCTGAGCTTGACACTGATGAAGTTCCAGCTTCAGTTGCAGTAAATGGAGTCCCTAGCTCTGGACTGCTAGTTGGAGTCACAACCGGTCCCCTTATGGAACCTGAAGAACTGTCCTTGTTCTTTGGATCCTTTTCAAATGATTCATCTGGGTCAGAAGGCAATGGGCAAGCAACTCCAGCTTCTTTCTTGGATGTTCCAACCAAATTCAAGCGAAGAACTTTAGCCTGTGACCGCTTCATAACCACTATGTTGCATTGCAACTCCTCCATGCAGCACTTTTCCTCATGTTTAAGCTGTCTGTGAATGAAAGCCAACAAATACAGACAGAAGATCCATAAATTAATGCTAACAAATACTAGCAATAATCCATACCTAGTTTTAGTCAAATGTGACATCTGAAATGCATTTAGTTCTAAGAAAAGAAATAGGTAAATTACTTGTCTAATACAACCCAACCAGCTTGAGCCTTTTTGGCCTCTGCTGCCACCGCTCCACAAGGTGATCCAGAAACAATTTTAATTTTGAAATTAATCTGCAAAATAAAGTCATTATTCAATAACAGAATCAGCAATCTGGAATCAGGTATGACATTTAAAATAAATAAACACATCATGGAAGCATACCTTGTTTGGATCATAAACATCATGAAGCTGAAGGATCATCTGCGAGCAAGAATCTGTAATATCACCTCTCTGTTCTGAGATTGTTCCTGAAAAAGACTTCCGGTGACCACTGGCACAGTCACCTGCAAATCTGGGGAAAACCCAAAATCTTCTACCTAAAGAATTGCAGTAAACAAACAATTTTTAGTAACACATTAACCAAATCAGGGATAAACCAAAAAATAAAACCATGCATTTTAAAGAAGGTATCAAAGAAACCTTAACCACACTTGACTATTTAGCAAATATGTATTAAATGACATCCAATGAAAGGTTCTCTGAGCCAGAAAGAAGATATAGTAGATGGTTAATATGCAGCAAAGTTTCCCTCCCTTGAGTACAACAGTTCAGCTTTGGGTAGATCTACAATTTGTATGCTTACTGTGTGAAATATCCCAAACAGCTCAGACCCAACTATCCAAAAAGTAAACCATAGAGCAGAAATTGCTCATCAATAAATGAAAGGTTCCAGTTTTCAGCAATGCAACTGTAATAGAATTGACCAGGAGGAGGATTAGAGAGAAAGTTCTGCCAATCTTTGACATTAGATTAGAAGAAGCCCAGTGTTTTTTGGGAATATTGCTCAAATGTTTTGAAATCAGGTCAAACGGAAAATGGTGGTAACAAAAAGCATTATCAATGTCAAAACCAAAAGCAGTAAAATAAACATTAACTGTTCTTCACTAGAACACTCAGAAAAAAAAGTAACATAAAAATCAGAAGGCAAGAAAAGTAGGTACCGGAACTATGCGAAGGGACAACCACAAGCAGCGTAATGCAGTCCCCTGGTTGAACAACGTGAGTCAAAGCCCAAACGAGGGCAGTCCTAGGAATCTCTTTTGATGCCTTAACAGCAACAACCACCTTCTCAGCCACATCGGAACTACCTTTCTCCTGCTTCCCTTTTTTCACTTCTCCAATCATTGCCATAAAGAATTTCTGTGAAACTTCCTTCGCTTAATATTTTCAATTCTGAAAACCCATCATCCAATACGAATGAAAGAGGCTAAAAAATGTGTCTTTTAGACACAAATGAACGTATTGTGCATTATTGGTGTGCCCACACCATCTTTGATCCGACAGCTTCAATCACGTAATCTCGTTCCATCCAGGCAATTGTAGAGACAACAAATTTTCAGAAATGACAAGACCGTTTTAACTGATTCACACGAATCCCTCAAGAACCACACAAATGACAGAAGCCACCTTCACCAGCTCATCTTTTTATATGTTCCCCAAATGGGTGCCGCAATCTTCAAGATCTAGATATTCTTTTGGCTGAAAAAGTAAGAGAAGCAGTCTTTTAAGCTCAATCCTGATGAATATTCAACCAAATGCAAAGAGAAAAAAATGAAACACAAGGCCAAAAGTGAACCTCACTGTATATATCACTCTTATCGTATTGCTTTTGATCCTCCAAATCAGTAAATAAAGTCAACAGAGGTGAAAGAACAGCCAAACTACAGGTGGAAAGGAAATCCAATAACAGAAATGGGTAAACAGTGTATGCCCAAAGTTGATTCTGTTGTCTCAGTGTCCGGCCAAAGACTCATCAAATCATTGAATGACAAGAGAGAAGGGTTTATTTACTATACAAACATTGAAGCTTTTTGTGTTGCTGGATTTGACTATTGGTTCTTATAAACTAGTAAAGCAAACTCAATTTTCAACAAAAATCAAACCATTGCTAAGCACCCAGAGCCAGATTTAATCTGCAAAAGTACCCAAAAATAAAAAATAAAATCTAGATCAGTATTTCAATCCACACCATCTTTGATCCGACAGCTTCAATCACGTAATCTCGTTCCATCCAGGCAATTGTAGAGACAACAAATTTTCAGAAATGACAAGACCGTTTTAACTGATTCACACGAATCCCTCAAGAACCACACAAATGACAGAAGCCACCTTCACCAGCTCATCTTTTTATATGTTCCCCAAATGGGTGCCGCAATCTTCAAGATCTAGATATTCTTTTGGCTGAAAAAGTAAGAGAAGCAGTCTTTTAAGCTCAATCCTGATGAATATTCAACCAAATGCAAAGAGAAAAAAATGAAACACAAGGCCAAAAGTGAACCTCACTGTATATATCACTCTTATCGTATTGCTTTTGATCCTCCAAATCAGTAAATAAAGTCAACAGAGGTGAAAGAACAGCCAAACTACAGGTGGAAAGGAAATCCAATAACAGAAATGGGTAAACAGTGTATGCCCAAAGTTGATTCTGTTGTCTCAGTGTCCGGCCAAAGACTCATCAAATCATTGAATGACAAGAGAGAAGGGTTTATTTACTATACAAACATTGAAGCTTTTTGTGTTGCTGGATTTGACTATTGGTTCTTATAAACTAGTAAAGCAAACTCAATTTTCAACAAAATCAAACCATTGCTAAGCACCCAGAGCCAGATTTAATCTGCAAAAGTACCCAAAAATAAAAAATAAAATCTAGATCAGTATTTCAGAGTTGAATGCAAATACTAGCAATGCAAACTCTGTTTCGTTGCCTAGAAAATGCCAGATTATTACAATTTATTTTTCCGGCTAAAACCCAAAACATGAAAGCAAAAGATAAAAACCCAACAAAATATTGTCCTTCTGTATTCTAATATTTTTCTGAACAGGTAAAACAAAAGAACCTACCCGCACATACGTATAATAATATTACTATTTTTACCAGCTGAGCTTTTCTTCGAACAGTTGAACGACTCGATAGAAAAAAAAAAGCTTAAAATTTCAAGCACAGAATCAAACAAAAACCCAGAAATTGATGAGCACAAAACCCTGCTTCTGAATAAGCAAACACTGTTTTAAGAAAACAACAAAAACACCTTTATTTTTCATTTTTTTCTGTTTCTTTACAGCCGATAGCGCTAGCACCAAACACACGAAACAGCCTCCTTACTTGGCTTTCATTTTCATCGAATACATAATACAAGCACGCTTAAACAACCAAAGACTAACTCAGATCAAAATGATTCAACGTGTTCGATACGATACCATGAGAGTGAAAGAGCGAAAATGAAGTGAAATTTGGAAGAGTTTTGTATATTACACAGTGTGCAACAGCAACCTTTGTTAGAGAGGCCTGCGACTAAGACTGTGTTTGGGTTGGAGGGAAGACGAGATAAAAATGATTATACGAAGATGAGTTTGTTTGTTGACAATGGAGGAAAATGTGAGGGTGGGACCTTTTAATCTTTTTAGAATTATTATTATTATTACAAGCTTCATTATGATCCTAGCTTATTACTTATCTGTCCCTTTCTTTTTTTTTCTTTTATTGTTCATTTAAATATACAGTATTTTTAACATTTAATGTGTACTTTACTAGATTGTCCAAAAGTTATCTCAATTATATCTCTCCGACGACCTAGGCCTTCATAATGTACATAATATAATGGTTCAATAAATTACCTCTTTAAAAATTAGGACCTTTGTTATATCCACTTGATGTGGCACTAAAATTTCTATTAAATTTATTATTAAAAACAATTGAGGTGATATAGATTATCTGCTCATGAATTATTTGCTCATGAGTTATCTGTAAATGGATAGTCTGCTCATGAGTTATCTGTTCATGAGTTCTATGCTCATGGATCATTTGGTCATGGATTGTCTGCTCATGAGTTGTCTGCTCGTGGATTGTCTACTCACAGATTTTCTGTTCATGGATTATCTGCTCATGGGTTGTCTGCTCACAGAACATCTGCGCATAGAAAATCTGCTCATTGTGCTAACTAATCATCAGCTTCCTACCAAACAATTTTAAATGCTGATGCAGGAATCTGAGATTTGACCAACTCATCCAGATTTCGACATCAACACTATATATTATTAACTTTTATTTCATAATTATAGTTTTTTTACAGTAGTTGTAGTTTAAAAGTTACAGCACCTCATTCCCAAACGCACCTGTAATGAAGTTGATTTTATGATCATTACTAAAAATAAAATAAAATAAAATTTAGATCAAATGCGTTTTCTATTAACTAATTATATTATTAATTCTAAATTTATTAGCTTCTTTTTCAACTTAAAATTAAAAAAGAAAAAAGAAATATTTTAACTTTTTTTTTTGTTCTATTTATTACTTTTGCTTGCATTTTCTCTTCAAGGAAGAGAGAGAGATCTCACCGCAAAAAATCAGTGTACAGACCGGGACACCAACATACAGCTAACTTTGCCATATATACAATACAATGCTACTAACTTTCCCAAGTCACCCTTTCTTTTGATTTTTATTTGCGGAGATGACACGTGACGGTGTCGTTTTATCGTTTGAATAAGTGGAACCGCGATTGCAAAGGAAAAGAAGAATTGAGTTTGGCTTTCAAGGCGCTTTTGCTGATTCGCTGTCGTTTTGTTTGCGAAAAAAATAACATAGGCCGCGCACAATCACAGGTGGATTCAGATCGGCTGTGACAGTCACAGAGACTTTAGCGGTAACAAGCGAAATATGCAGGGATGGTTAATGGGTCCTTGGGGGTAATGGTCCCCTTCATTTTTTTCTTATCGGGACTTTAATTTGAATCACAAGATCAAAGACAAAAAGGGCAAAAATCAAAAAGATCACGGACACCCTTTTTATAAATTTGTGGGTAGATCTGTTATCTATCTATGCGTCTATGTCGTCAATTCGATTTTAATTGTCAAATTGTTCTAGTAAAAAGGAAGTCAAAAAAATAGATTAAAGCCAGTGTCCTAAAATAAAGCACGCATTTAATTTGATTTGAGTTTTTGAAAACACGTCTTTAATTTAAAATAATTGGAACACAAAATTCTCAACGATTGTCCGTCCCCATGCAAATGATATAGCTCAAATTAAATACTTGGATATTTCTATAAATAAGTAAAATTTTCGCTTCCCAATATCGGTGGACGCATCACGCGACCGTAACACACGCCCCACACACACAGAGACTAGAAACCACCAAACACGCCCTAATCAATACTGATTTCTTCACTCGCTGCTTAATTGACACGTGTAACCATTTACCCATATCAATCATTAACCGACATCGTAAAAAGCCTGTAATCACAGTTACACAAATAAATAGGCAATCCCGAAATCGTAAATAACTCGAAAAACCATGTCCTTTTCCCTCTGTCCCCGTCTGATCTCCAATTCAATTTTCGAACGCTGCCATTAATGACAGTACATGACCGCAAACCTGACCCTTCGGTGCACTTTAGCAACTGCCAGCCCGCAACTTGACTGCGGACCCAGCCACGTAAACGAATCAGGGACCCATTCGCCGTCTCCTATCTCCGTCAGGTTAGCTCACCGCGTCTTTCCCCTGTCACCGTCTGCACGTTTTCCAACGAACCAGCCAGCTGCGCATGTTAGCATCACCAGTCCTGTATTATTAAACTATTGGGTTTGTGCCACGTGCCACGGATCGTGTCTCACAGCATCACCGGACCCGCTAAATATTCAATTTGAGGGGAAAAACAAAAAAAAGAACCTGCTAAATATTTGATAATTACGTGTAAGACAAGATTTACGATAATCAATTTTGGTTGTTACAATATTTTTTTTAATTTCCTATTGAAGAGTGGAATTCAAATTTGTCCTACTTGATACTTGTTGATTATCGAAACATACAATAAATTATCTGATTAATTTACCAAGATATTCGTTCTCTGACTATTAATTTAATATTAAAACTCCATTATTCATGAATAAAAAAAAACTAAAGAGCAGTAAGTTTTTGGAATATTACGTTATATTTACTTCCTTTTACAACTGAAAATTATGGTGATTTTAGCCCCCCTCGTCTTCTTTAATGTTGGAACATAGGTATCCAACTTAAGTAATTTGTCATAAAATCAAACTAATGAGCGTACGTATCTAAATAATAATATGTAGTAATATTATAAACCCTAGAGTGCTGATCAATAAAAAATAGAATTGTGGAGTTCTTTGATGGGTTTTATGTAATAATAATATTCTTAATTAGGCAGGTACAATTACGATATTAATCAACCCGTAATTTGTGTATTTGTGATTATCAATAAAATATAAGATTAATTTTTTTTATGGCGGAATGGTGTGCTGTGGATCTATGAATTAGGTTTAAGTAGATAATACTTTTTTTTATATGGAAGTGATAGAAGAGTGATTCGCCACATACTTCAAGGTGGTTCAATACTGTCTCCCCGCCTCTTCAATTGCCCAACTTAATTTATACACAATTAGGTCATCAAAAAGTTTTTAAACAATTCGATTCTATCAAGAATGTTACAATTTGTGCCACGCACGTCCAAAGAGATTTTTTTTGTCTTTTTATTGATCGTAATGACTAATGAGCATCACTACTTTGTAAGGAGACAACGACCCTTGATTGCAGAAAGCTAATAAACGACCAAAATTGCTCACTCCAAAGCTTTTAAACAATTGATGCCATGCATGCATGCACTACCAAATATAAAAACTTTATACAGATCGAAAATCAATTTATAGGCAAGACAAACAAGCCATCTAATTCATGGGGTAAACACTACCTTACGATTAATATATATTATATTTTTCACTCATGAATAATATATTTTTCACTCATTCACTATTTATGTGAGGAATGAATCATACATTAATTATAAGATAATGAGATTCATTCATAGGTTCGTATATTTCATCGGTCCAGCATTTATATTTTGATGATAAAATTTTTAGACAAAATTTAAGAGTAGGTTATCCCTATGATACTACCGTAATTGAATATTTAAATAATGATATAATTATTTCATCCCCAAGCCCAAAAGGGGCAATGATGATTTTATCAAGTAGGAAGAGGAGCACATGTTGTAGGCTTGCAGTAGTTGTATTGGATCTCCTTCTCAAATTTAAAATTGGTTACTTTGATTGTTTCATGCAATTACATGCAGTACGCATATTAATTAATATATGAAGATTTGTTGCACCTCAATGATTTTACTATCATTTTAATTTGCATAGAAGATTCAGTTTCATTCCGTGGGCTGTGGGCAAATTCAAGATACTAATGGTGTGTTTAATAAATATAAATTAGAATGGGTTGTAATTGGTACGAGGTTAAATCGGAATGAACTAGAATCAAAACGAGTAATTATAATCAAAATAAATTGTTTACCTGAGCTATAGAAATTAGAATTACTTATATTGTTATTGATGTGTTTACTTTGTCTCATAATTGAAATCATTATGAGTTAGAATGTTAGATTGTTATAAATTATTAAAAATTATTTAATTAATTATCGTAAAAATTATTATTTTATTATTGTGGTTAGTGTTATTATTCACAAATTATTATTATTATTATTATTATTATTATTATTATTATTATTATTTCTAACGCTTTGTTCGAATCAGAATGGATTATTATAAGTTATTAAAATGACCTTTATTGATTATTGTTCATATTTATTATAACAATTATGATTATTCAAAATAATTATTGTAATTAATTTTAATAATATTATTTTTAATATAATAATAATGGCATGAATAAATAACAATTATAATGATGACGATGACGACAACGATAATTATTTATAATTATAATTATAATAAAATTATTATTTTATTACTACTAATAAATAATGAGAAACTTATTTGTAAATATTATAAAACTTCAATACGGATCAAAATGTAAAAGTGACAAAATTTAATTGAAGGTAATTTAGAAATTATAAAAATTTAATAGGAGTAAAATGGAGAATTAAAGAAATGAGAACTTAAATTAATAGGGGTACCAAATCAAGTTCCCATTACTTAATGTAAAACATGTTTCATTCCCAATTTGTTCGTTTTACTTTAATAAATAAATACAATTAATTATTTTAATTTTAAATTATGATTCTTTAATTCTATAAATAAACACATCATAAAATAATATTCAGCCTTTAAGGGTAATTAATGTCATGAAAAATAAAGAACCCAAATAACGTATAGTTTCGGGATGATATAAAGGGTCATCGACTGAGACCCGAGTTATTGAATTTTGACGTTAAAAATATTAAGAAAAATTAAAATTTGAACTGATGTTAGAACTTAGAATGACAGAAACGGTAACACTGTAAATAAAATGTTGGAATAAATAATAATATTATTTTGGATGTCACGGTGTGGCTGTGATGTTTTAAAATGGGTGCGCAAACATTAAATATGTCATGCAGCTGGTTGGGATTTTCGTATTCACAGGCTTCATTAGTCGCTGTTGATGGGACTTTCTTGTCTGTAAAGCTACGGCAAACAGGCCGAGATAAGACTTGTGAGAGTAGCCAAATTACTAGCAGCGCAATAATGCTTCTGCGGCTGGTTTTTTGGTAACTTGAAACACGCTTCTCTTTTTTTATTTTTTCTTTTTTTTTTGAGGTACGGGGATTTTGGTTATGTTGTGTCCGGTGTTGCTAAGCCAAATTTTGTCTGTTTGGAATAATTTTTAAATTGATATAAAGTTATATAGATCAGATTACGGTGTAATTATGGTATCATATTATAATTATATTCAGCTGTTGGATATATTTAAATTAGTGAGATCCATTAATATTAAATAGTTAAATATAACTGTGATACGATATCATAATTATACCAAACTACCACAGGTTTCCCTAAGTTATATTATTATGTAAATTAACAAGTTTAATTAATTCTTAAACGACATCAAATCTTGTGTTATCAAAACTATAAATATCAGATTAAATCATTAATTATAAATTAAAAAAAAACACAGACACACATACAACATAACTAAGTTAATGTTGCCTTTTTTCTATATTGAAATAAAAAATTCAAGGTTTAAGGATTTGGTGGAGTGGTCACTGTCCTTATGGTGGGTAAAAAAGTCCAGGTTATCCTCACACATCCGGGTCTGGATAAAGGATTAAGAAAAAAATTATTTTAAAAAATAAATTTATAAATTAGTTAAATAAATTAAAATTAAAAAATAACTAAAAATTAAAAAAGAAAACTTAAATTTCCAATTTGTAAATTAATGACGATAAAAAAAATTAAAATTATAATACTAATTTCTTTCTTAAGCACTAATTAATTAAAAGAGTGATTGAATTAGAATTAAATATTAAAAAATTAAATCTCAAAGTTTTTATTTTCTTTATTTATTATTTTAATTTAACATATTTATTTTCTTTATTTTATTGTTAATCATAATAATTTATTGATTATTAACTCATTTCAAATTTATAACAATTTAAAAAAAATTAAAAAATAAATGAAAGTCCAAGCTCAGTCCTTATACTTATCTTAAAGTGAGCTTCGGCCCGGGCTTAAAAAAGTTCGACCTAAGCCTACTTTTTGCCAACCCTATCCATCCTTACATCGAACACCCATAAAAGAGTATTGTAGGGTTAATTCTTTTCTTAAATAACAACAAATAATTGAGTAAATATTGTCTTCTTTGTTATAAAATACGGGTAGAGTATATGTGTCTCGAATATTAGGTAAATTAATCCCATTAATAGGATGATTGTAAATATCAATAATTATCTTATGTAATATAAGTTATAATCTAATTGTAATGTATGTGTTAAAAAAAAATTTGTTTTAAAAAAATATCTCCCGAATCAACTTTTGAGAAAAACAGAAATCACACTTGGTTGTACAAATACATGTGATTAATAATTTAATTTGGAGCCAACGTAAGTGCCATTTAATACACATTATAAGTTTTAAAGCAAACATTAATTGTACTAACTTACAGACAATTGGACAACCGCAATCTGGTGCTTCCGTTAATTGATGCTAACATTTAAGCAAAAGTTGCAACATAAAGTCACGAGTGAGGGGTTGATGTTACCACATTTTGAGTTTAGGACACAATTTTTCGTTCGAGTTAGATAATGTGGTGCATCCATTGATGTTGTGGTGGCATTTTCAATGAATACGGTAGTTGTAGGTAATTAAATATTTGTATATTTAATGCCATTTTGTTCTCAAAATTTGACCGCGAAAACGGTGGCAACACTCGAATGTTTTGATGTGATTTACGTCATGCTATTTTTGGGTGACATTTCTAAAGGTAGCATATTCATTTCCTCAATCTCTGGTAATTGCTAAAGCATGCATGCATTTTGCTCGAGTAGCCTAAAAGCAAAGCCCCAAATTTTAATTTAAAATGTTGATCTAAATCTATATATCAAAATTTGTCTATTCATTTGGCTCAATCCGAGGGGTGAGATAATTACTTATGTGGCACTAAAATTTCTATTAAATATATAAGTTTAATTAATTCTTAAACGACATCAAATCTTGTGTTATCAAAACTATAAATATCAGATTAAATCATTAATTATAAATTAAAAAAAAACACAGACACACATACAACATAACTAAGTTAATGTTGCCTTTTTTCTATATTGAAATAAAAAATTCAAGGTTTAAGGATTTGGTGGAGTGGTCACTGTCCTTATGGTGGGTAAAAAAGTCCAGGTTATCCTCACACATCCGGGTCTGGATAAAGGATTAAGAAAAAAATTATTTTAAAAAATAAATTTATAAATTAGTATAATAAATTAAAATTAATAATTAATTAAAAATTAAAAAAGAAAACTTAAATTCCCAATTTATAAATTAATGATGATAAAAAATTAAAATTATAATACTAATCTCTTTTTTGAGCACTAATTAATTAAAAGAGTGATTGAATTAGAATTAAGTATTAAAAAATTAAATCTCAAAGTTTTTATTTTCCTTATTTATTATTTTAATTTAACATATTTATTTTCTTTATTTTATTGTTAATCATAATAATTTATTGATTATTAACTCATTTCAAATTTATAACAATTTAAAAAAAATTAAAAAATAAATGAAAGTCCAAGCTCAGTCCTTATACTTATCTTAAAGTGAGCTTCGGCCCGGGCTTAAAAAAGTTCGACCTAAGCCTACTTTTTGCCAACCCTATCCATCCTTACATCGAACACCCATAAAAGAGTATTGTAGGGTTAATTCTTTTCTTAAATAACAACAAATAATTGAGTAAATATTGTCTTCTTTGTTATAAAATACGGGTAGAGTATATGTGTCTCGAATATTAGGTAAATTAATCCCATTAATAGGATGATTGTAAATATCAATAATTATCTTATGTAATATAAGTTATAATCTAATTGTAATGTATGTGTTAAAAAAAAATTTGTTTTAAAAAAATATCTCCCGAATCAACTTTTGAGAAAAACAGAAATCACACTTGGTTGTACAAATACATGTGATTAATAATTTAATTTGGAGCCAACGTAAGTGCCATTTAATACACATTATAAGTTTTAAAGCAAACATTAATTGTACTAACTTACAGACAATTGGACAACCGCAATCTGGTGCTTCCGTTAATTGATGCTAACATTTAAGCAAAAGTTGCAACATAAAGTCACGAGTGAGGGGTTGATGTTACCACATTTTGAGTTTAGGACACAATTTTTCGTTCGAGTTAGATAATGTGGTGCATCCATTGATGTTGTGGTGGCATTTTCAATGAATACGGTAGTTGTAGGTAATTAAATATTTGTATATTTAATGCCATTTTGTTCTCAAAATTTGACCGCGAAAACGGTGGCAACACTCGAATGTTTTGATGTGATTTACGTCATGCTATTTTTGGGTGACATTTCTAAAGGTAGCATATTCATTTCCTCAATCTCTGGTAATTGCTAAAGCATGCATGCATTTTGCTCGAGTAGCCTAAAAGCAAAGCCCCAAATTTTAATTTAAAATGTTGATCTAAATCTATATATCAAAATTTGTCTATTCATTTGGCTCAATCCGAGGGGTGAGATAATTACTTATGTGGCACTAAAATTTCTATTAAATATATTATTAAAAACAATTGTGGTGACATATTTAGAGAGAGAGAGAGAGAGAGAGAAGAGAAACTTGATTTTTGATGCATTTTCACGTCGAAGAATTAATCAAAATTCTTCTTTTTTTTTGGGGTCAGCAAGAATTAATTACTAAATTTTGTCAGCTATGTCGAGGCAATTTAAATTTTTTAAAAGAAAAAGAAAAAGGAAAAGCTGTGGAGTTTTTAAAAAATTAATTAAGCCGTGAAGAAGATGAATGCATTTTCAAGTCTAACTTGTGAGTCAATAGTGTGGGGTAGTTACTTTTATCACATCTCACGGTGTTCGTGAGACATACTTTAAAATAGTTCATAAATATTAATGTACCTCAATTAAGTAGATGACTATTGGATAGACAATGTTTTGAATTTCTAATTTGCATTATGTTTTTGGCAACTTTATTTATTTTTAAAATTTAAAGCAACTAAAGAATGACAATTAATTGCAAAGGATTAATCAGCGGCACATGAACTCAACCAAAGGTCATTTTCCTTTGCATTGGAGCCATGCCCTACTTGCCCCAATACACACATGCCAATCTTAATAATAAGCCACAATCGCTTAAGGACCACATGATTGTTGATATATGGATATCATCATCTTCCCAATTTGATCAAATTCTCTGTAAGGTGGGTTTAATTTATTGGCACTATTTAGTATTTTGCACTGTGGATACACACAATTCATTTTGGAATATGAAGAACATGTAAGTGACCGAATTAATGAGAATAGTAGTCAATTGTGCTATTGGGGTAAAGCGCTTTGGGTTCCACTGTTTTGTAGAGGCTGGATAATTTATTCCAGCTGGGGCAGAATGATCACAATGAATAAGAAATACAGGAGAGTGCATGGGAAGGGAAAATATAAAAGGGCCTGGTTATGTTATAATTGTTCTAATAAAAATATAAAAAAAAATATATTTTTATAATCACATAATTAAAATTATAATATATTTTTTATTATTTATCACTTTATATATATAATTATAATTTATGCTTTATTTTAAAATAATTGTAATATAACCACGACTGACATACAAACATAATACAACATAATATAATTGAAACTAAATTAACGAAACAATTACACATAGTCAAGTATTCAATCAACATCAACATCAACATCATTGTGTAAATGGGTGTCTCATATCATCATTCATTATTACATTGAATTTATTGGAGCTTTTGCGGTCAAACACATCCAAATAAAAACAAAATTAAAATGAGTGACTTTTAAAAAGTTTTTAGGGCCAGTTTGGGAATGCTGTACCTTTTAAAATAATTGTTGTTAGTTGTGCTGTAGAAATAATCAGCTGTGAACAGAATCAGTTAAGTGTTTGATAAATTTTGTTTCAAGAAGTACTGTGAGTTTTGAAAGCAGTTATGGACGTTTGGTAAATTTTACTGTTAAACTGCTGAGAGAAAATAAATGACTAAAATATCCATAATATAAGATAAAATTTACTTATATATATAAAAACATGTACATATAATATTTTTAATTGTGTATTATAATAATTTTACTAAAAATAAAATTTATAATATATTTATTTTATTTTTTTTATCTTAAAGCAATTGATAATTAAATTAATAATATAGTGAAATAAATTTAATAATAATTCGACCAATAAATTGATATTAATAAATTTATATTTATGAATTATAATACAAATTTTTTATATATTATTTTGTTTCCAATTTGAATAAGGATAGTTTTGGATTTAAATAATAATTTTAAGGATATTTATGGAATTATATTAAATGATAAAATTGATTTTTAAAATCAGAATTTAAAAGCTACTACTTCCCAGCTTTTTAAAATCAGCGGTAGGAGAAGTTGCTTTTGACAAAAGTGATTTTGATTTTTTTTTACCAAACACTAAAACTACTTTTTAAATTTTCAAAATCACTTTTAGGTCTCCTAAAAGTAATCCCAAACGGGTCCTTAGTGTTGCATTGCTCTTTAAATTAAAAAAAAAGCATAATATATAAGATAAACACTATTTTACCATTAATATATTTAATATATGATACATCATTTATTTATGAACAGTATATGAGTGGGACTCTTCATGTAAAAGATGTACTATATATTAATTTTAAGATACTGGGATCCTATATATAAACAAACAATACATTTTTTTTTTAATAGTAACTTTGCAGCCTCTTTTTAGATTATTTTTGCCATGTGCAATCTGAGCGTTGAACTCAATGAACACGATCAAAATTTAATTAGGGGGAAAAAAAAAATCTCACAGCCACATGCAGTACGTAGGAGATGGACATCAACCTTTGCTTTAATGTTGTAAAAGGGGAAAACGATTTGTCACCACAAGTGGGTGGTTCCGAACAAACAAGACAGACTTGAATGATGAAAAAAATAGAGAAAATAACAAATCGTAAGAAAAAAAGTGCTTCTGTGCATCAAGGCTTAAGCTGAAGCTCAATAATGAAACTCCATGTGCGTGGGCCAAGAAAGAATTGGTCTCTATTTAACATTTTCTAACAAACAGAACTTCTATTTGTATTATCTGAATGATACACCAGAACATGTTACTCATGTTAATGCCAAAACAATTATTTGCAGGGAGCTGATAAGAGTCCAAAGCTTTTTGTGCAGTCATAACTCTGAAGCAGGGCCATGGCTTCCAAAATTGTGCTAATACACCCCCGGAGAGTGAAGCCTGCAGTGGAGTTGGAAGCATGTCTTATTTATTTATAATAAGGAACTGAAATGATTGTAAAATATTGAAAAAAAAAGAAAACAAATTCAAGTAAACAGCCAGGGCACAACTTTTCTAAATTTCAGAGATATTTTAATGATTCCAGGGACCCTAACTGCAGATGGGCACATGGGTTAACTTTTGTATATAGCGAAAAGAATTAGTCCAAATTCATGTGGTTTGAAATTTTGAATGATTGCTTCAATGCAGTCAACGAATGCATAATCCCACATATCTAGTTTCTTGCAAAGTTGAGCATCGTTTTACATTTGCTACGTCTTTTTGTGTTGATATTATATATGATTTGAGCTAACGCCTGGGAAAATTGACATGAAATGATTGGCATCCTTTCGTAAGAGTTGAAATGAAGACGATGAACAAATTTCATGGCACATAGACGTTCACAGCGGGGCCTTGCTCGAAAGCAGCATTTCAGATTCTGGAATGGGCTTATTTGTTATTGCATGTTTTTGGGCCTTAGGCCTATTTGATAATACTACATAGTGGAGACTGCCTTATTTGTTCTGAAAAAAATACTTCCACCTTTAATTATGTTGCTAACAGTGTTCTGGGATACTAACTACTTCATTGAAGAATGCTTCAATGCTGCATGGAATTTCTCTTGTAACTTGACCTGTACTCTGCTACCAGTTTGGAGAATGCAGAGTTGGTCCCCATAAGCTTGGAGGGCAAATCATACTCTACTAGCTCCCCTAAAAAATAAAAAAACTCGTTTATAAGAATCAGAGCTGCAGCATGATTAGTTGTACGCAGAAATTTACATTATTAAATGAGAAACTACCATATGAGAGGACCATGACCATGTCGCTATCTGTTATTGTGGGAACTCTATGAGCAACAGTGATCACAGTGGATCCTGGAAATTCTTCTCGGATTATTCTTTGTAGAATGGCATCTGTGGCTGAGTCAATTGATGCAGTTGCTTCATCTAATACCAAGATTCTATTCCTCTTAAGAAGGACTCTTCCTAGGCAGAATAATTGGCGCTGCCCAACACTCCAATTCTCACCCTCATCACTAACTGCTCATCAAATATGTAGAAAATATAAATTGCATTGCAATGTTACAGAATATAGAGCTGTATTAGTCCTTGGAGTTACCTGATGAATCCAGAAGCATAGGGAGTCTGCTGATAGTAGCCTTAAGCTGGCATTTCTCCATGGCCTGGAAATAAAGGATAAAATTTCAGTTTAAGTGAGCCCTGAGTTGATTTTCAATAGAGTTCTTTTACAATGTGCTAGCTCACCTCCCATATCTCGTTATCAGAATACATTCCTAGAGGATCAAGATTAGTTCGAACACTGCCCCGGAAAAGAGTTGGCTCTTGAGGAATGATGCTTAGCTTTGTTCTTAAATCTTTCAACCCCATAGAGCATATGTCAAGCCCATCTATGAGTATTCTCCCATTTTCAGGCTCTACTAGACGAAACAAAGCGCTTATCAATGTGGTCTTTCCACTTCCAGTTCTTCCAACAACTCCTACTCTAGTCCCCTCCTTGAATGTGCATGTTATTCCCTTGAGAACTAACGGAGTATTTGGACGATATCTTACCTTTAATCATCAGAAAGCAAAATTTATTAGAATACAAATGCATTAGATTGGCTACTTTTTTCTTTATTCTCTTTTTTGTATCTTTACAGGACAAGGGATTTAATTAAACTTGTACCTTTAAATCCTCCAACTCTATTCTTCCATGAGAAGGCCATGAGGCAGGTGGCTTGGTCTCTTCTATGATTGCTGGCGGCTCCGGTGGTAAATGCATAAATTGTCTGATCCTTTCAACGGAAACAATGTTGTTTGACAGATTGCAGTACCATCGAGTCATAATCACTTGAATGCTGCTCAAAGTGAGAGCATAAGAAAGAGAGAGTCCCACAAACCCTTCAAAATAGTAGAACTACCTTTAAGAAATTAGTCAATTTGTGTTAAAGACTGGGAATAATGTTCATTATTGTAGTTACCTGGTAAATGTTTTCCAGGAAGAAGGACTATAAGAAGGGCAGCCGTAAGTATAATCAGATTCTGAAGTGCTTCTATTCGTAAAACTAACCACTCTGTAGCAGCATTAGAATGAAAGAAAAGCCTTGCATCTGTGTCGACGAGCTTGAGGTAGTTTTCGAAGAACATGTCCATCATCTTAAAAGCTCTAATAGAGACAACCCCTTGTGAAGTCTCAGCTGCAAAGTTTACAATTGGTGCCTTCGTTGTGCCATTCATCCTCATTAGCTCTCTTGCCGAGGACAGATAATACCCCTTCAGTTGAAACCATTAAAAATGAGCATTACATTTCTCTTATCCATCAAGCAAAAGGAAACAAAAGTTTTGGTACATGTATGAAGTTCAACCTGAATATATTTTGCAACAAAAACAGTAGGAATTGCTACAATGAGAACAGGCCATGTGACAGAGGCCATTACTGCTATTATTATGAACACATCAGTTGTTGCAGCAGCAGATAAGGAAATGGCAGAAGGTAGATCAAAGTCCATTGTGCTCATATCTGATGAAACCTGAAGCATTAGAGTATCTTGAATCAAAATTGAGGGGTAATAATTATAAATCTTTCGCTAATAGACCAAGTTATTGTTTCAAGCAGGACGACCTAAAGTCCTCAGTCAATTCTTGTTAACACTTGTTTCAAATAAAATTTGCAATCTGCAAGTCAATGTCCTACTTTTAACTGTCATTATGGGATTGAATATGCCTACTCAAATTTAGTTACAATTATGTTTATGTCAGCTACACAATCAAATAGAACACCACTTAAAGGTCAGATTGGCCTGATAATTTTTCCAGTTTGGAATGAGTTAAGCTGGATGCTGTTATTCAACTAGTTAACATTTTGAAGTGAAGATCTATCTTACCCGGGTAAATATCCTCCCTACTGGAGTGGAATCAAAGAAGAGCATAGGAGCTTTGAACACTGAATTATTGATACCCGAAAAGAAAGCTTTTGAAGCTTTTAATCCAAGATAGGCTGAAAATAAATTCCTTAAATAGACAAATGGTATGCTGAAGGTTGAAATTCCTGTATACACTCCAACCAAGACGCCGTTGGTGACCGTAGGAATTCGAATACCTATTGCCAGCCAGTAGCTTGACCCTGCCTGAAGAGCACCAAAAGCAATGTAAGATAGTATGCTTAAACTGAAAAGAAGTGAACCTTGTGATACATGGAGGTAATCTAAAATTGGTTTCCACCCAACATCACCAATCTCTCTCTCTTCTTCCTTTGTTAGCTGGTCAACTGGCAAACCCTCATCTGAAATTTCTTTCTTACTGATTTCTTTAGTGGGAGAGGATTTATAAGACAACTCCAACTGATCGTCATTGATGTTACATTTTTCATCTGAAGTAACCAATTCTTTGACTGCAACCTTATGTGCATTCACAAGTTGCTCAAATACTGTCCCAGGAGTCAGCAGCTCTGCATACCTTCCTGATTCGGTTATCTGTCCACCTTCCATGACCTGAAAAGGGTGTCGAGAAAGAAATAGTTTTTGCATAAACATTGTTAATCCAACATTCAGTTGCATGAGAGACTCCAAGGCTTTTACCAGGATTGTATCAGCTCCTGTGAGAAACTCAACCTGATGAGTCACTAGAATGACAGTTTTATCTTTGAGAGCAGTCAAGAAACAATTCTGCAATATATACACTAAGGATCAAACTAATGTCTCTGCATTGGTATTTTTTGCTTCTCTTGCAGAAACTAAAACTTGGTGTTCTTACATTGAAAAGGATTGCAGATGTTTGTGCATCCACTGCACTGAAAGGGTCATCGAGTAGATATATATCAGCATCATTGTAGACTGCCCTAGCAAGCTGAACTCTCTGTTTCTGTCCACCGCTTAAATTAAGTCCTTTCTGCCCGATCTCTGTAAGGTCACCATGGTTGAAGCTATCAATATCCGTATGTAAAACACATGCTTTTATAACCATCCCATATTTGGCCTCGTCCATAGGTTTTCCATAGAGTATGTTATCTCGAATAGTACCACTTTGGATCCAAGGTGTTTGAGAAACATAAGCAATGCTCCCAGTTACACTTACCTATATACGAAACACATGAAGAAATTATTAAAAAAAAGGCAAACAAAAGCTTAAAATATTTACTACTATGGGCTGTTTTGTTGCTTACTGATCCAGCTGTTTTCCATAGAGTATGTTATCTCGAATAGTACCACTTTGGATCCAAGGTATTTGAGAAACATAAGCAATGCTCCCAGTTACACTTACCTATATACGAAAAACATGAAGAAATTATTAAAAAAAAAAGGCAAACAAAAGCTTAAAATATTTACTACTATGGGCTGTTTTGTTGCTTACTGATCCAGAAATTTTGGGTACTTCTCCAAGGATAGCACATAGGAGTGTCGACTTCCCAGCACCGACTGATCCACAAACTGCAATTTTCTGCCCCGTTTTTACTTCCAAGTTGATATCTTTTAATGCTGGGACAGCTGAGTCTGGTTCCCAACTGAAATGCCCTCCTTTTATTTCGATGCATCTGTCTGAACTCTGTTCCAAATTCCTTGATGATATGTTTGATTCATCATTACTTATCTCATCATCAAGCAAAAAAGAGTTGAGACGATTTAAAGAGACCTTTGCTTGAATCAGCGCAGACAATGCCTCAGGAATCCATCTCAATGGCTCTGACATGCTTCTTAATGTTGCTAGGACGGTGAATATAGTAGCAGCATTCAGTGGAGCACTTTTGATAAGCAAACATCCAACAAAAACCACAGTGGAGATGATGGCTGGGGATATCCAGTACATAACAGTTGCAGAGGACTTCTTAATCTGTGATTCAGCCAGGAATTTGTGCTCATTGTCCCTAAGCAAATCAATCACAGTTTTGAATTTGTCTTCCCATGATTGCAACTTGATGATTTTCATATTATTCAAAACCTCCATGGTAGCTCTGAGTCGTTCATCTTGTGCAACCTTGTAACGCGATTGATATTTGTTATACATTCTTGCGAAAGGAACATTGAGAAATCCAATGACTAGAACTGGAACAATAGCCGGCAGTGCACTAAGACCTACAACAATGAAAAGGATACCAATTGCAAGAATAAGCTGCAATACCAGACTCCATTCCATGTGAAACCAATACAATGATTCTGCCATTCTGTAAGCATCAACTGCTATGTAGTTTACAATCTCTCCAGTTGAGTGCCTTCTCCTTGCAAGACTCGAGAGCTTGAGTAGCTTTCCGTAGATTGCCATTATCAAAGCAGATCTCATTCGCATTCCAGACCTCCTTGAATTAAAAAACCAATGCCTCTGAGAGAAAGACTCGACAAGCTTAATAATCACAAGGCATCCAACGAGTATGAGACCTTTTGATCTTTTCTTATGCTCATTGTTCGAATATTGCACAAATGCATAGAGCAACAAAGGAGATACTACAACAGCAACTGTCCTGAAGAATGCACAAATTCCTACAAATATCATTTCTTTCCAGTGACCTTCAAACAAGGCCTTGAGAAGCAAGTGATTCTTATTGTCTGAGTTCACATCGCTACAAAGAAAATTCCATTTGCGCGAGAATTTTATATATGCTAAATGTGCTTCATCTTCTGGTAGAAGTGTAGGAATGTCTTCAAGAACCAATGGTTTAGAGTAGCCTAACCGCAATAATGAATTAATCCAAGAGAAAAATAACCTGCTAAATACATTGGATTGGCCTAGTTTTGTTTGCTTTTGTTTGCTTTCAGACGATCTCTTGTTGTTGGAACTCGGTGTCAGAGGGCGACATTTACAGAGAAGCATAACAGCACGAAAGGGAGACAAGAAACTTACATACCATGGCCTCATCATGTCAAAACACTCAGAAACTGAAGGGTGTAATTCTTTGATTCAACAACAGTAGCCAGCAGCTGTGAAGAAAACAACAAAAAAGAAAAGAAAAAAAAAACTCTTTCTATATAAATTTCTCCAACAGAATGTGCTGAAAACAAACAAGTGGAAAGCATACACTCATCAAACTTCCTTGATGTACATGTTGATATTAAAATTCAAGTTGCTTACACTAGCCTCAAGTGAATAATTCTGCATATATATAAATCACCACCAATTATTTTTAATTGCAATTTGCAAACCAACTTTTGTCTGTGCCAGTTTGCTTTCTGTGGTGCCAACCTGATAATCTCAAAAGCACTTTGCACACCAAAAAGCAGTATTTCTTATGGATACGTTCGGGAGGAGTAGACCATCGATACTGTGATGATTGTAATTCTCATGAAAACTAAAGAAAATTGGCATGTACAAGATACAGAAATTATTATCACTCCATTAGCTATAACATTTTGTTTAATATCTTATCCTTTTTTAATCTGAAATTTGGAGATCCAATTAGCCAAATCAATTAATTACTTAAGTCATCTCACTCGTGGACAAAGTGACATTAATTGTTACATCCCGTCAAGCTTTTTTTTATATATTATCTTCCATAGATTTTATTGCCATGCTACTGCCATGCCATCCCCTCGCAATAAAGGCACTTTTCCTCCTCTTGAATTATTTGGGGGCAAATAAATGCACATTTTCTCCAACCCAGGAAGCATTCACGGCCATTTGTCAAGTCACGTATGTGGATAATTTTTGGTAACTCCTCATGAGTTGTACTTATAAAAATAACGGCAATTATCCAACCACTTTGTTTTTTCGTGTTTTTTTTTTCTTTAAATATACATATCTTTCTTTTCTTGCAGAATTTCACCTAATGCTCACAAGATGTGTCATTATTCCACTACTGCCTAAATTCCGTGAAAGAATTTAGCATAATATTAATAAAATAATTATTTTACCTTTTAATATAAAATTATTATTTTACCCTATCTAAATGACAAAAAGAAATTCGATGACTTCGATTATTATTTACAATTTAGGTATTAAATCATAAATGAAACAAAATAATCAGATTTACAATACAACTCGATCTTCCAAAATCAAACGAATCACGAATCATCAACGACCATCCATTTTTCGATCAACCACTGCACCCAACACTTTTCCTATACCTCCTACAAACAACTTCCCTTTTCTCAACTCTTGTCGAGAATGTTCTCGGCCTCCTCTTCGCTGCTCACTCGAATGGCCTTAAGGGTAAGAGCGGCTCTTTCCCTAGATAACTTAGGTGATTGCCTAGAGTCTCACAACATTTAAAGACCCCAATTTTTTTTTTCTAAAACTATAACTATTAAGTTATTAATTTATATATATTATTATTAATTTATAATACTCTTTTCCGTAAATGAATTATCAAATCTCTATAAGATCTCTTTTTAACGTTAGAATTAACCGTTTTTTATCCTATTTATTCCTATAAAATCTCTAATTAACATTATTTCATTTAAAACTTTATAAAAACCAAATATTTGTTTAAAAAAAGTGATGATAATTCCCAATGCCTTGTCAATTTTGAAAGCTAAAGGCTTTGGTGATTTTCCTTCATCAATCTCACACACTCCTCCATCAAAGCACATGTAGTTATTTTTTAATTATTTTTTCTTTATATTTTTTTATTTGGATATGATTGGATTTTTGTTAAGTGACGATCGATGTTTTAAAAACTTATTGCGTTAATCTTGAAAATGCTTTAAAACATGATACACTTTCTGATATAGACGGTTTAAATTTGTTTGCAGAGTTACAAATTTTAAAAGAAGTTTTTCAAAGTAAAAAAAATACCCGCTTGATGTAGTTAATTATTTGAAAAAAATTGATTCTTTTCCAAATGCATATATTGCTCATAAAATATTATTAACAATGTCAATAACAATTGCTTCTTCAGAAATACTTTTTTTTAAATTAAAATTGATAAAAACTTATTTAAAATCAACCATGTTAAAAGAAAGATTAAATGAATTAACTATGTCATGTAATAAGAAAAATATATTAATAAAATTAGAATATAAAAATTTGATTAATAATTTTGCATCTCATAAAGCTAAAAAAAATAATTGTAAATAATGAAATTTTTTTAAAAGACTTAACTGAAACAATTCGTCCGAGACCCCAAAATTGGTTGAGCGCCCTACTTAGGGCCTTGTTCTTCAAATTCATCCTTCAACATCCCCGCTCCACTCCAACCCTCGGCGCTTTTGAAAGGACCCTTCACATCCTCGCATGTATGCACTATTTCGATCAGGCTTGGGAGCTAGTGTCACACATGCAACGCGCTCACCCTTCGCTGCGTACACTCAAGTCTATGACTGTTATGTTGTCAATAATTTCCAGATTTCAACCCTATGAAGAAACCCTCGAAGCATTTGACAGAATAGAGAGGGAAATTTTTGTTGGGATATGGAAGTTCCGTAGCGAAGAGTTTAATGTACTTCTTCAAGCATTTTGCACTCAAAAGGAAATGAAAGAGGTGAACATTTTGCTTCTGGGGTTTAAGGAATCCGGGGATGTTACAGCAATGGAGATGTTTAACCATGAAATGGTACTTGGAGGGTTTAAACCAGCTAACATCTTTCTAAATGCCAAATTCTAACCTGGATTGCTTTTGTTTTTGTTTTTTCTTTTTTTCCATCGTGCCAAAACGATGCCATTTTTTACTACTGGGTCAAATGACAATTTTATTTTTATGACATTAGCAAAAGAGCATTGTTAAACATCGGGAACCTTGAGAGAACGCTGAGAGAAACGGCAGCTTGTGCTGCCGTTTCGTTCTCTCACCCCCCACGTGAGTAAGAGATATCTGTCCCCCATGTGAAAAAGAAAAAGTACTCCCTTTCAAATCATTTTCCTCCTTCTTCCACTTCCTTATTCGCTTTCAACAGAACAGATCTGTTCCAGCACTTCTTCATTCTTCACTTTCAACAGAACAGATTCGTTCCAACACTCCTTCTTCATTTTTTGCTTTCAACAGATCCGTTCCAGCACTCATTCTTCCTTCTTCGCTTTCACAGATCCGTTCCAGCCGTTCCAGCACAGAAATAATATACACCTCTTCAACTTGCTTTTCCATACATCACTGCAGTTAATTCTTGTTGGAATTCTTTAAACTTAGAAATAGTATACACCTCTTCAACTTGCTTTTCCATCTCATATCTTGATACACAAGGAGTTTTTTTACTGAAACACTTGGCATCTGCTTGCCATTCTAATTCAACTTTCCTTCTCAGCGCATTTTCGTACTGCTTCACAAACTGCTTCAAATTTGTTTTTGCGTTAACAAATCCATCAAAAAATGCATTCATGCTTTCACTTCGTTGAGTTGTTGACATTTCTACCTAAAAGCAGTCGTTCAAATAACATGGAACCTAATGATACCGCTCCTCATATAAACCATTCAACTAATCATTATCCCATAAATTATACACCGTTATCATGTCATGCCAAGCCTCATCAAACACATTCGGACTCAATGAATCATAAACAGCAGAAAGCAACGAAGAAATAATACATTCACGTTCTTTAAAAGCTCCTAACTTCTTAGGTACCTTCTTCATTATATGCCACAAACATCATCGATGCCTAGTCGTAGGAAAAACATTTGCAATTGCCTTTTGCATTGCTTTGTCTTGGTCTATAATGATACCAATGGGAGGAGAATTAGACATGCATGATAGCCACACCTCAAATAACCACGTAAATGTCTCAGTATCATCGTGTGAAATCAATCCACATCCTAACAAAATAGACTGACCATGATGATTAATTCCGACAAAAGGAGCGAATGGCATGTGCAAGCTGCCGTTTCTCTTAGTGTTCTCTCAGCATTCCCGACCTTTAACATTTCTCTTAACAAAATTATAACAATGTGAATATAGAAGTGGACATGTGCAATCTAATATAAATTTTAAATTGAATTCTAGAAAGAAAAAAAAAGATATATATATATTTGAAAAAGTATAAAAAAATAGGTTGAATATGAAAGTGAGCATGTGTAATACAATGTAAATTTTAAATGTAATTCTATAAAAGAAAGATATATATTTTAGAAAAAATATAAAAAAGACAGTCAATAGATAATTATCTTAAAATAAAAATTACTTTGAGTTGACTAAATTAATTTATAAGAAAATAAACACACACACAATTTACATTCTCTACCCC